>CM074453.1:25460931-25738431 GCA_037101425.1 Elopichthys bambusa
CATCACAGCAGGGATAATCAAATTGCATATTTCGGGGGCCACTTAAGAAAACGCTGATCGAGTCAGTAAATAAAATGATAGATAATGATAATATTATTTACTCCTTATTCAGCAAAAAACATAAACATAACCATTATGGATGAAGGGCCACTGAGAAGCCTGTAGGATTTGAGTATCCCTGCATCACAGTGTTCATTTAAATCTCACCAACCAGATCTCAATATTCATCAAACAATCGTAATTTAAAGATCATTTCAGTCTAAATCAGTTCTAAAATCTGTGTGAGTTTCATTCACTTAAATAGGGCTAGTGATTTAAGAGCCGCAAGGGGTGTTCACACTAACGGTGTCCGTGTGCAGTGCATAAAATGGGATGCTAGTTGCTTTTAGATGCTTCTGCTTGTGTCCTCTGTTGTCTTTCCTCTCTAACCTGGTCCTCCCTGGTGTCCCGTCCCTCCCGGCCCGCCGTGCTGTGTTATAGGTTCAGATAGTCTCCAAAAAAGTGGACTACAGTCACGTGACTTCTCGCTTGGGCTCCAAGGACAATATCAAACATATTCCTGGTGGAGGGAACGTAAGTAACGTTACTGCATGCGGTGTAGTCGTTGTTCAAACAAACAAACACCATCATTCTGTCCATTGTGCCACATGATGCTCTCAGACCCAACAATGAGACGCTTTCTTCACTTATGAACAAATAAGAGCTGCTGATGCTCCGGGAGGAACACTGCCAAATCCTTTTCCCAAATCCGTTGGTGCTGAGCTGCATTTTCCAAAACAAACCCAATCATGGTGACAGCAGAGGTTTGGGTTCCTGACGTTTGTTCATAATCTTCTCTCACTCTAACTCTCACTATGTCGAGCTCAAATCCACTGCATTGCTCTCTCTGAAATCACAGTTTTTAGAGATCATCTCTGATGTCAATGTTTCGTTTTCCCCGTCACCTGGTGTTTAACTTCAGATTCAAGCACTGCATGTCACTTTATTTTCCATTTGAGCAGCTTTCATTGGTCTTGTCGGATGATTGTATTTGTTCACAGGTCCAGATTCTCAGCAAGAAGGTTGACTTGAGTAAAGTGACTTCGAAGTGTGGATCCAAAAGCAACATCAAACACAAACCAGGTATGATGCGAGCGTAAAGGAAATCGTTCGTCCAAAAAAACGGCTTTAGTGTTTTCAGTTCCTTCTCAATCCAAGCTCGTTTTAAACCATCAGTTTGCGTGTTTGATGATTTTCTGTAGGTGGAGGGGAAGTCAAGATCGAAAGCCATAAGGTGAACTTTAAGGATAAAGCTCAGTCCAAGGTGGGCTCGATGGATAATGTCAATCATGAGCCTGGTGGTGGAAATGTCAAGGTGAGATTGTCATGAAGATGCTTCACAAGATCCCAGTTAGACCTTGAAGTGAACTCCCATCACAAGTAAACATGGGTGTTAACGTGTTACTGTCACTTTATTCTACATGAATTCAGACATTTTAATAAAAAAAGTGTGTTTTGGTCTTGTTTAGTGTTGAAAGGAGCACTGCACCCAAAAATTATTTGCTTTTTAATAATCTTTCCTCTATCTCACCCTCATAATTTAAGGCAGGCCTGACTCACACCCAGATACAACAAATTTAAGATCAGAATCAAAAATGACACCAAGGTTTCTCACGCTAGATAGTTTTTTCCCAGGAAACAACCCCAGGCAGTCATAAACATCCTCTACACACCTTTTATTACCAAATAAAATCGTCTCTGTCTTATCCTCATTCAATTGTAGAAAGTTATTCGACAACCAGCACTTAATCTCAGTCAAACATTCACGCAGGGACTGAATGGCACATTTATACCCATGTTTCAGTGGCAAATAAATTTGAGAATCATCCACATACAGATGATAGTGAATCCCATATTTCTCAAAAATGGAACCTAGGGGGAACATATAAAGGGAAAATAAAATTGGTCCCAGGATAGAACCCTGAGGAACCCCACACACAAGAGGGGCGACAGTAGAAAAATATTCCCCTATACTAATGGAAAAGGAGGAGAAAGTTCAGAGAGAGGAGCTATTTCACCAGCATTAAGTCTCAGTGACAAAAAAAAAAAAAAATCCATTTCATGAGAAAGAAAGAGATCAAATCTCGACTGCATAATTGTTCATAGTGTCGCAAAAATGTAAACTATTATTGCACAGCTCTATGTACTTTATTCTTACCTTAAATATATACTATATACTTCACTATACAACTTTTTTGCATGCATGAAGTACAGTACACTCATGTAAATCAGCCGTGACTTCTTCACGATACAGCATTAGCCTCGAGTACCTTATTGCTTTTATAAAACGGTTACCACACAATACAAATATTAAAGCCAAAAAATATGCATCAATGCAACTTTAATGAAGTAAACATTTAACTAAAAGCCTTCCTTCTGCCGGACAAAATAGTCCCAGACCGTGAACAGCAACAGAAGTTACATTATTACACCATTAGATGGCGGCAAAGACTGTCTTTAAGAGTGTGTCAGTCAGTAGCAAAGACTTTTACTTTGAAAAGACTGAATTGTTGTGAACACGGAACTGCAACTGACAAATGCTTAAACAGATTTTCATAAAAAAATCATTATTGTGAATAAAACACAGATATTGACCAATCAGAATAAAGGACAGGAACTAACCGTTTTATAATATTTAGCAAATCTCAGCTGATTGATTGTTTATATCAGCTCAAAATGCAACTATATTGTCATCCAGCTCTAATCTGATAAATGCAACTATAAGGCATGAAGATATTATAAACATTAACTTCATGATTGTCTGTAAAGCTGCTTTGAAACTGAAGTCATATGATAGATTTAGGTCTCAAACGTCCTCTGCTGTAGCTCTTAAAACGCAGGTTCACATTTGGCCAAGTGTCAGTTTCGCACAAGGGAGATTTGAATAACATTTAGTAACATAGAATTGTTATTTTTGGGTGAACTGTTCCTTTAAAGCTGTTTTATATTATATATCAGTGGTAAGTACAGTAATCAAATGAAACATTACGCTTGCATGGAAAGTTTTAAACATTAATGTCTTTGATCAATGTAATTTTTCATGTTTTTATTTGTTTTCAAGTCCATGTGTTTTTACCGTGTTCATTCCAACCCCAAAATAATCACATATTAAATATATATTATGCTCAATTTCTCTGGTAGGTTATGCAACAGGAAGATATAAGGAGTAAAAGACTGAAAGCATGTTATTTAAAATGGGAATGATGGTTAGGGACGGCTAGGGTTTTCATTCCCCCAAACTCTTACCGGTGGCTTCATGTCTGAAAGCTTCAGGTGACTGTGATTGTGATGTCACCTGCCCCTCAGCCTATGGCCATCCATTTCAGTCACATGACCACACGCTGCACCCATTATTGTTTTAAATTTGTACCCATCATCCACATTGAACACATGTTTGTGATCACACCGATACGGTTTTTAAACTTCAACATATACGACTTTTAAAAACAATGTGAATTTTAGTCTTTTGGCTACATCTGTAATTAATATTAAACTACTTTTAATTAAGCATAATAATGCATTATAGTACTATAACCTATACATTTTATTTTTAAATTCAGCATCTATTAACTGAAGTTTATAATTATTGAAAAAAAATTTAATATTTTGGTTCTCATGCACATAATTGTATTAAAAATACATGCATTTTAATGATTGACAGGCATATCCATTTGCATGGGATTCTATTCATTGCCATTCAGTCATCCTCTTAATTATAAGTTATGTTGAAATTATTTAAGTTATGTGGTTAAGTCAGTTCCGCATGAAAGTCGACTGATTAATTTATATATATTCACGAAGTTTAGTCATTATGTTTCTGTCATGATTTTATTGATTACTCTGTTTTAGTAGTTTAATGTTTTGCTTTGTTCTCTGCATGGATATACAGTACCAGTCTAGTGTTTCATTTTTAGAATAATACTATAAGAAATATAGAATAAGTGCTCAATCAGTCGAATTAATTTAATTTTATAAAGCTACAGAACTAATTTCAATCATTTAAGTCAGAAGATCTAAAGAAACATAAATTCGGTCCAGTGCATCCAAACTGGTACTGTATGTCAGCCATATTGCCTCACCATGCAAGGTTTTGATTTATATTCTGTTCAAGCACACACTCCTGGTTCTGCGTCCATCACCATTTCACCCTCATCTTTCCTATTGACGCCCTGCTGTGTGTTTCTAGGCTGAGGGGGTGCAGGAGACTGCTGAGGGTAGCGGAGCTCCCTCTAGTGGTGTCTCGGCCACCCAGCCGTCAGCCGGCCCTGCCCAGGAGAATGGGCTGAAGGAGGGCACCCCCTGCAGGAGTGACGAGCTCCGGGACCCGCAGGGCCTGGACTCGCTCATCCCTGAAACAAGTAAGTTTGTGTGTAACCCAGCGCCCCGGCCAAAGCCCCGTCAGACTAGAGTTCCTTTAGAACTGTCTGTACTGTAGAACTCTACAATTCCATATCCAGATTCCATTCCTTTCATTTACAACTACATATTATTTGTTTTTCATATATATCATTTCATACACACTATTTAGTTTGCTTTAGTTCTTAATTTTAAGCGGCATGTAAATTGTGTCATTTCATTGTCTGGTTTATTAGTTTACGAGAGGTCGACTGATTATGAATTCAAAACCGGTAATGAAGGCAGATAATTAATTGGCTAAAAGTTTTTATTTATCAAAAATATTTAAAAAAACCATTGAACGTAACATTTAATTTTTAAAGTAAGTCATAATATTGAATAAAACACTGAATAACTTTTTTTTAAAAAGTAAAATCAAAATATTGATTAAAACATTTAATGTGACCTTTAATTTTTTAAAAGTAAAATCAAAATATTGAAAAAACATTGAATAAAGCATTAAATAATGTTTTAATTCAAATCAAAATATTAAATAAAACATCATACAATGTTTTATGTAATATTTTGATTTTACTTGAAAAATTTTATTTAGTATTTTTAAGATTAAAACATTGAATAAATGATTTTAAAAAATTGAATAAAATATTGAATAACATTTTTAAAGCAAAATCAAAATATTGAATAAAACATTAAATACAATTTTTAAAGTTAAAAACAAAATATTGAAAAAACATTGAATATAACATTTTACTTTAAGTGAAATCAAAATGAAACAAAAACATTGAATGTAAAATTCCATAAGTAAAAATAAAAATGGTGAATAAAACATTAACTTAATGTTTTAAGTACCATTTGTTCACAATTAAATCACAATTGTTATTTGAACACTGAGCCTGTTATTGGTGTAGAGTCATAAGTCGGTCGACCTCTGTGCTGAAATGAATTTTTTTTTAAAGTGCAGTTCTCTGATCACCAAACCGTCTTGACCTTTTCTTATTTTTCAGGCATCTAACTCGACTTTTTGCTATCACTTTGCCCTTTTCATTTCAACCCCCCGACCACTTCCTCTCCTCCCCTTGTTTATGTCCTGTCCCTCCTCTGTCCTGTCTTTCTCCCACACTCTGTGATGCAGATTGAGTCTTTCAAGCTAAATTTCCGCGAGAACGCCCGCTCTCGCACGGACCACGGCGCCGACATCATCACCTGGCCCGTCTCGGGTGACAGCCCTGTCCACCTGCTCCGCAGCAGCGTCTCGCTCAACGACTCCCTCGCGGCCGCCGGCATCCCTCGCTCCCACACCACCCCGGCCCTCATCTCCTCCCAAGAACAAGAGGGCGACACCGGCTCGCTCACCCAACTCCGGACGTGATTCTTTTTTTTTCATTGGTCCGCTGCTCTCTAAACCCTGCCTCCTACCATTGCTAAGACTCATATGATTGGTGTGCTCTTTGTTGACCGTGATTCCTGATTGGTTCAGTCACCAGGAAACGCGAAAAAAATGACCATAATTGAAGTGGATTGGGAGCGAAATACTCGCCCTGAGAGTCTGTAAACTCTGTCGGTAACAGTCTGGATGGGGTTTGCTGAGATTACACTTAGACATGGCTAAACTCATACCTAATAATCACCACACCTGCTACGTCACTTGTAGTAGAGCATGATCTAGTTTAGTTGCTTTCGTTTCTTTTTTTATCTGTATACATCAACTCTCCACTTGGTATTCATAATTCAATGTAGCTGTTCATCTGATCACCACATACAAACATCTGGATCCATCTGGACATCATCTCTAGCTGCCTTCAAGTCCTCCTGGGAAGTTCGTACTTATGAATTTTACATAAAATGCAGTTCAAATATATTCTGGAATATATTCTTTTTTTAAATTTTCCGACAAAACCAAGCTTCTTTTAGTGCCAAAGCAACCAAATGAAGAGCAAAGAATGTGCATTATGTGTGCAATTGATGCACGTTATCATTCTAATGATGCCACAGAGCATGATGGGAAATGTAGTTTGGTTGCATGAAGCTTTAAGCCACGGGCACGCTATACTTTTGAGTGTGCAAAAATTCTACGGGCACGAAAACGGTCCTAATCATAATCCAATATTTAATACATCTAAAATGTAAAACACAAAACAACATACTGCCTTTCTGCAGATTTAAAGGTGCAGTGTGTAATATTTAGGAGGATCTATTGACAGAAATGCAACATAATATACACAACTATGTTTTCAGTGGTGTATAAAGACGTTACATAATGAACTGTTATGTTTTTATTACCTTAGAATTAGCCATTTCTATCTACATACACCGCTGGTCCCCTTACATCGAAGTTGGCATTTTGCGCCGCTATGTTTCTACAGTAGCAAACGGACAAACTGCTCTATAGAGCGTGTTTGCTTGACTGTCTCAGACGACGACATCTTTGTCTTGTGACGGTCACCGCAGCTTCTCTATGTGCTTCGAAAGGGAGGGAGTAGGGAGGAGCGGTGGACTGAGCCGTTGGTTGCAATTCACAACCTCACTACTAGATGCCGCTAAAATTTACACACTGAACCTTTAAAGTTTGTGTTCTTTTGATTCACCTCAGAGTTCACGTTGTGATGTGTCGGTCTTCTATTGGTCACATGACTTCATACGATACAAATTCACAGGGCAGAGTACACCAAACTTATTTGTAATATTTTCTGGGCAGCAGTAGACAAAATTAATATTGAAAACTTGCAATATTCAAATGGCTAAAAACAACTATGACTCTGTATTTGATGCCTTCAAAGTTTCCTGACATTAGTTACGAGATTTTGCTGGTGTTCGTCTCGTAAGCACGATCATTCCCACGTGATTTGAAGGCAGCATCATTCAGCAGCATACAGGGCTGTCATGTGACCCTGTCATGTGATCCTCACTCACCTCACCTTTGACCTCCAGTAGAGCTGAAACTGAGTCACATAGGCTATCTAAACTCTATTTCGTGATGGTGTGTTTGAGTGAATACTGTAGCAATGAACTGTGTTGTTAAACGGTTTATTTTAACTCTTCGTATCCTTTCGTTTTATTTTCGTGACCAGCAGATGTTTTCCTCGTTATTGTAAAGCAATATAACGGTCTCCTACAATGCCTATAAGACATTAAACTATACGTACACGCACAGTAAACCGCGCTCATAGTGTTGAACGCAGCTCCAGACGG
Source organism: Elopichthys bambusa (assembly GCA_037101425.1). Taxonomy (NCBI): domain Eukaryota; kingdom Metazoa; phylum Chordata; class Actinopteri; order Cypriniformes; family Xenocyprididae; genus Elopichthys; species Elopichthys bambusa. The sequence continues at coordinate 25,468,516 of CM074453.1, forward strand.
TTTGTGAAAGTGAAGAGGGACTGAGGGCGGACGAGTAAAGGAAGATACCCTTGTGAAAAAGAATATATACACTTTATGGTAATATTAATGAAATTAAAGGCCACTTAAGTGTACTTAAAAAGAGTGACCATTTCTTAACACCCTTAAGTTTGTAATAATGTCAAATTAATTTGTTTTAATAAGCTTTAAAGAAGTTCGATTAATTTGGACATACTAAAGCTCATGTAAAGTACTTGATTATAATTAGAACTGTAATGTTTTATTCAGTATATTTTAATTTACTATAAATGTCTGTCAGTACATTCAGCAGTACGCTTTAACCTTATTTCAAAGACAATTCCAAGTTACCACATATAAAGATGTGCTTAAATCCTACTTAAGCTAACTAAAATTCAACTAACTGCATTTAAAATAATTTTCAGTTAACATGCAATTTAGGGTGTCTGAAAATATATTCAGTTTGCGCTTATTGTAAGTATGTTATTTTGGTAATAAAGAATGCTAAAGTGTGCTTCTTTTTCACAAAGGTATTGAATCACACAGGAGATGTGTTTAAGTGATTTAAAGAGGGGTTTCTGTTAGCATTGAATTGTGTTGATGTATATGGCATCGTATACAGTAGGTACAGTGTGTTTTTACATGGAAATGAAGGGCCTGGTGCCGAGTTTGTGCCTGGTACCGATAGAATCTTCTAATTCCCTGCCTTTGAGAAGCGCAAAGACAGAATGTCACAGCTTGAAACATTTTACGTACTTTTAATAGTTGCTTTATGAGAAACCAGTGAAATTGTGAGTGAGTCTGGTGGTGGTTTTAATGTTATTGCATACGTTTCTGCAGGTCTTTTTTTTTTTTTTTTTTTTTTTTTAGGAGTAAAATCTTTGCATCATATGAGTCGAATGGTTTTGATGGTGGAGCTTGTAGCTTATTTCTCTTGTAGCATTTTCAGTTGATCTTTTTGTGGTTGCACATCAGCCGTGAGCAGTATGGAGGTTGGACGGACGTTCTTCAGCCCGCTTTCCTTTTTATGAGTATGACAAATTATGAAGCTTTGTTGCATATATTCTCGTCAGACCTCTTTAATCCCAGAACATGCAAAGCAATAAGACTGTCAGTATGACAGAGCCCAGATTTTGACATTTAGAAATCTACATCATGCATGACAGCGTAAAGCATTAAGATCAAGACCTATTGTGTGATTGGTTGAAATAATCGGCAAATGCATGACCATGTTAGAAAACTTAAGATTTTAATATCATTTTAGATATCGAATATAAGTAGAACAGTGTAATTTCATGATGTATTTGCATTTTTAAGATCATTTCAAAATAATTCACATATAAATTGGGAAAATGCCAAAACAATGGTTAAATTAATTTACTATTCGATGATTTTGGGCAATAATGGATATTATTTATACACTCTAAAAAAAAAAAAAAATGCTGGCTTGTTTCAACCCATTTTTGTTTCAAATATGGACAGAAATAACCAACCTTTGGGTTTGTCCATATGTGACCCAACCATGGGTTGAAACCACCCAGCTTTTTTTAGAGTGTAGTCTTTTTTTCTTTCCAAGAAATGAGAGGTGTGTAAATATTAGTATTTGAGCTGTGTTCAGCTTTTGAACACTATGGGTTGCTTTAAAGGCCCTTTAGTCTTTCAGGACAGTAATAATGTTTAGGCTGTTTGTAATGAAAGGGTCGCATTTGAATCGGTTCCCTGTGCCTGAATGAACCCCGAGAACAATCACAGGATCATTTATATCATCATGTATTTGCAGTTGGTCTCCCATTGTTAGCAAACGATTGCTATTCTCTGTAAATGCATTTATTATTGGCACAAAAGCGAAAGCAATGATAAATGGTCAAAGAAAGTGAGGGCTGATATTATGCACCTTTAATGGCTAATCTTCATGTTATTATTGCCATTTTGGCCCTGCTTTTTTTCCAGTGAAAAAGGCAGAGATTACTATTAAAGCACATGTATTTGGCCGCCGTGTCTTTAATGTTGTGGCTAGCTTGCTAGAGCTTATGCCCAGATGATGCCAGGTGGGTCATGTCCAGATGGGCATCGATATTTAGCCCTTGTCCTCTTAACGTCTACTAATAATGTTGATGAATCTCACATAACCCCTTATGTTTCTATGAATCTTAGTCTTATTCTGAATAACACTGTCAGAACTAAAATGGGGGGGTTGCATTGAATGTGTTTCAATTGCACAGATTTTATTGTGCCATGAAGGACCAGGGCATCCTGTTAAATCAGGGAGAGGAGAGGTCCAATTATTATTGTTGTTGTTATGGTGATGATGATGATTTTTTTTTTTTTTTTCTTTTCCTTTTTATTATCTGGGAGTAATCTGGGAGAGATGTTGCCCTGGAACAAAAAGATGTACAACCCTAAAGTAACATGGAAGCTAAAGAAACATGACATTAATGTGCAGTAGATTTGGTTTCTTGTGACGCAGTAAGAAGCTGTAAGCTGATACGAATAGAACATTCAGAGAGCAGAAACCAGGTGAGACTGTTTGCCAGACTCTCATCATTTGCAAGGTTTTTGTTGGTTTGTTTTCCTCTGTTTTTGAGTTTGTCCATGAAAATTGAATTTCATTATATTTTTGGTTTGAATGAGGTGTTTATTGTGGTTAATTGTTAACTATGATGTGATTATTAAACATTAAATAAAATAAAGTGTTTAAAACTTTCTGTTGGTGGTGTTTGTTCTTATATTCCAAGCATCTTGGAAAAGTTGATGTTCCAAAATGGAGGCAACTGTCACCCACCATTTGGGTTTATTTAATCCAGTGTAAATTAATGTTCCAGTTTCACTTGATGTTTACCGTTTTTTGGGGTTAATAATATACTGCACTATAAACAAACGTGTGTCAGGTCACCTTAATTTAGGGATTTTTCAAAGCAGCTTTACAGAAATAAATGACAGAATCAACGATGAAAACTTAATCAAATATGAGACAAATTTAATACAATAGTATGTAATACAATATAAGACAATCGTGTCAGCTAGCAAGCTAGTAATTTTAATGTCCATCACGAGATCACGTGACGTCAGTCGCGTAAACTTACGCAGGCGCAGTCTGTGCGTCGTGATCGTGCGAGAGCGGGAATCTCGTTAACCGTTGCTGAATTTTCTCCTCAGATTTCCAAAAATGAATTTTGACGATATTAATACTGAAAGTACGTGGCTTGAGTTGATATTCGGTTCAACTTTTATGTATGTGTTGTACAGTTTTAAAGTTTAATAACTCGTTTTTATTCGGAAGATTAAGCAGACGAAATTGTCAGATGTGGTCACGGTACGTAACGACATTTTACACCGTCTCTTTACTTAGAACTAAATTAAGTGGTTTATTTCGTGGTAAAATGTTACTAACAATGCTATTGATGAGGTGACAAACTGACCGCCATAAAGAATACTTAAATTGACCCGTGATTTGACTTTTAGTATAAGAAAGACTGAATAGGCCTATATCGTGTATAAAATGTTTTTTATTAAAACACATATATTTATCACAGGCTATTTTCACTTGTCACAAATGTCAAATTAAAGGAAGAAACGCTTTCTCCTGAGCTACACAAAGTAAGTTAAATCCAGAATATCATCACAACACAATGACCAGTGGACACAGGTCGCGATTTACAAAGGTAAGGTACATACGATAGAAATGTTGCAAAATAATTGAAAATCTAGTCAACAATGTTGAAACATTGTGCGTTTATATGAGATTTATTCGTCAAGTTCCAGTGAGCGCCATTGTTGATTTCTGATTCGCGGAAACGACTCTTATGAATAGGTTCTTTTGTTCTGTTAAAATGATTCAGAAGTGTTTTGAATCAGTCACCCAGTCAGCGAGTCCTTCACTGAACCACAAGTCATTTTCTAGGTATGTCTGATTCGAAATGAACCGGGATCCGAACTGTGATGTATAGAGTAGGTTAGTGACTTGTTTTTATGTGTAGTTACACATACATATTCTCACAAAAAATAATAATATTAGCATATGGCCCATGTGGTGACATATTGGAACACAACCAACACAAAATTTTTTGGTTACACTTTATTTTAAGGTGTCCTTGTTACAGTGCAATTATACATTAAAGTACTAATAATACATTAGAGTAATAATAATTAACTGTGTTATTTGCATGTAATTATGCAAAATTTACTGTTATTACTACAGTAAGTACATGTAACGTGACATGAACACTAAAATAAAGTGTTTTTCTTTTAAACAGGCAGAAATATTTTTTATTATTTATTTACAAAACAGAATTATATGACTCAAATACAGTCAGAATAACTACTGACATGGATTGATTCAAAGGCAGAAAAAGTGTCACGACTAAACACTAAATAGAGTGTGAAGTATTTCTTAAGATTTGACCTAATTTTGTGGACCATAAATCAGTGTTTGCATAGTGAAATTAGCTTGCTTTGTTCATCAAATAAATGAAACCCACAATTTTTGTAGAGCTTTCTCTCAGTACCATTTGACTTTTTAGATTTAAAACATTTTTTTTTTCACCACACCATTTAATGCCCGATTTTGCAATGCATATACATGAGACAGAACGATGAAACAAAAACGGGAAGGAAAGCCACAGACACAAGAATTCATAATTGCAGTTTTTAATGCCACATCAGAACCAATACATGAACATGGATTCACAGCACACAGAATCTTTATAGTGGAGGATTACTCTTCATCATGTCCTTTCTGTAATAAAAGAGCAAAAAGAGAATGTTAGTGTCATTGTAATCTATGTTGTCCTAAATTACAATATTTAATTGTTTTAAATTACCTTAGATCCTGAATCACGACTCTTGGCTCTCAGCTTGTTGACCTGAGATTCAGCAATATCAGCCCTCTCCTCTGCCTCATCCAGCTCATGCTGCAGCTTACGGAACTTGCCCAGATTGGAATTGGCCTGTTCCTCCTAAAAACACAATGAAATGAAATTATAATAATTGTTAAAATAATACAGAGACAGCAGTACTTAAATATATGAGTGACATTATTTACTTACAGCCTCCTCAGCAGATCTCTTGTAGGATTTGACCTTCAGTTGGAGTTTGTCCACCAGATCCTGAAGGCGAGCCAGATTCTTACGGTCCTCTTCAGTCTGAAAAACGGGATACAAAGTGACTTCACTGGTATGAATTATGGTATAGGAAAAAATGCATTTATTTGTAGGTCAAAGAAACTGACCTGGTAAGTGAGCTCCTTGATGCGTCGCTCATATTTACGCACTCCTTTCACAGACTCGCTCGCCTTTCTCTGTTCAAGCTCCACCTCATTTTCCAGTTCTCTGACCTAAGAGATGTGCAAGAGGGTTAGCTAATCAAACAAAAGTATTTTAATTACAGAAAAAAACTGTAGACATGTTTTGAAAATGTCAGCAACTTACCCTAGCTTCCAGTTTCTGGACCTGCTTCTTGCCACCCTTCATAGCGATCTGCTCAGCTTCATCCAGGCGGTGCTGCAGGTCCTTGATGGTCTGCTCCATGTTCTTCTTCATGCGCTCCAGATGAGCACTGGTGTCCTGCTCCTTCTTCAGCTCCTCAGCCATCATGGCAGCATCAGTGATGGCCTTCTTGGCTTTTTCCTCAGCATTCCTACACTCCTGCACTGCCTCCTCAACCTCAGTCTGAAGCTGAGTATTATCTCCCTCCAGCTTCTTCTTCTGATTCAGCAAGCTGGTGTTCTGCATTAAGATTATTAATTTAAGATCAAAGTTCAATGGTGAAAGTTATGGTAATTGAGTCAACTGATCGCATGAGTAAATATTTGAAATGTATTACCTGAGAATGCAGGAGCTGAACTCTCTCACTGACATCCAGCAGTTCCTGCTCAGCCAGTTTCCTTCCTCTCTCAGTCTGTTCCACCATGGATCTCAGCTCATCCAGTTCAGCCTGCAGCAGATTGTTGCGTCTCTCCACAATGGCGATGTTCTCTTTGAGATCATCATTACCACGAAGAGCGTCATCCAGCTGCAGTTGGGCATCCTGTAAAGTACAAGTTTTACAAATGAAAAGACTGAAAGAACTATGGGGGATTTCACCTAAGTATCATAAAACCTAATTTGAAGATTCATCATACTTTGAGATGTCCATGAAGACCCTTGAGTTGTTTCTGGGCTTCTGATGCCTGTCTGTTAGCCTGGCTGAGCTGAATCTCCATCTCATTGAGGTCTCCCTCCATCTTCTTCTTCAGCCTGAGAGCTTCATTCCTGCTGCGAGTCTCTGATTCCAGTGAGCTCTGCAGGGTATCCACCACTCTCTGTTGGTTCCTCTTGGCCTGCTCCATCTCTTCATCTTTCTCCGTTAGCTTACGTTCAATATCAGCCTTTACTTGATTGAACTCCAGCTGAGCTCTCAAAATCTTTCCTTCCTCATGTTCAAGGGAGCCCTTTTAATGTGAAAGAAACTTTGTAAAGCCTTTGTCCAAAATCAGCCTTATGTGAACAAAAAAGAAATTTAATTTAGGGTTACCTCAGCTTCCTCCAAGGCTGTCTGGATTTCTGCTTTTTCCTGCTCCAGCTGCTTTCTAATTTTCTCCAACTCATGGATGCTTTTTCCTGACTCTCCAAGTTGCTCAGTGAGGTCAGAAATTTCCTCTGTTATACAGAAAAATAACCGTTAAGGAAAACTATGCTGAATATTACATCTGTTAACACTGTAGGTAACCAAAATATAGTTACCTTGAAGGTTCTTGTTCTCTCTCTTCATGGTCTCAAGATGATCCAGGACTTCTTCATAGGAGTTCTTCAGTTTGAAGAGTTCAGTGCTGAGAGATCTAGACTCCTTCTGGGCACTTTCTAGTTCAGTCTGAGACTCCTCATACTTCTGCTTCCACTCAGCCAAAACCTAATTAGGTATTATTTAGGTGCTTAATTAACTACTGATAAAATTACCAAAAAAAAAAAAAAAGAAAGAAATACATATTCAATTATTAAATATTAAATCTGTGTATTACTTTGTCAAAGTTTCTTTGCTTCTTGTCCAGAGCAGCAGCAGCAGCATTGGATCTCTCCACATCCACCATGAGATCTTCAATCTCATTTTGCAGCCTATGCTTAGTCTTCTCCAGAGAGGAGCATTTAGCATTAACAGCTTCCACAGCTTCTTCTGCATCTTGGAGACGCTGAGCCAATTTTTTTCTAATTGTGTCAGCAAGGAGATTTTAAGAACCGATTAGCAATCATAAAACAAAATAGAGGAATTTGTAAATAAACATCTGAAAACCAAATAGTATATTCCCTGATTCTTACTTAGCATCCTCCAGCTCCTCAGTCCTCTGGATGGCATCAGTTTCATACTTTGTTCTCCACTGAGCCACTTCAGAGTTTGCCTTGGACAGACTACGCTGCAGCTCAGCCTTGGCTTCCTGCTCTTCCTCAAACTGCTCTCTCAGCAGATCAGAATCATGTCGAGCAGACTGAACTGCATGGGCCAGGGCATTCTTAGCCTGAAGAGAATAGCCAGTTGCTTTGAAGTTATTTCTGTTCTAACAAAAAAGATTCAACTTATAGAAAAACATTATGGATCTCAAAACAAACCTTGATTTCTTCTTCTAGCTGTCTCTTGAGGTCTTCAATTTGCTGAGTGTAGGACTGCTTGCCTCTGGTCAACTGAGACACCAGGGAGTCTTTCTCCTCAAGCTGTCTGGAGAGTTCACCTGAAATGCCAGGAAAAATGTGTTTGTTGAAGGTATAACAAATCTTCATTTCAAAACTAAAAATGTTTTGGTAAAAGTTGCTATATTTTGTGACCTTACCATTTTCAGTTTGCAGCTTGGCTTTTTGCATGGTGAAATCATTGATTGTGCGCTGACCTTCCTCAGCCTTGGTTCTGTACTCACTCATCTGGTCTTCCAGAGTTCTGCACATTTTCTCCAGGTTGCTCTAATATAAAAAATATATTGAGTAAGTAAATTATATTGGTTTTAAATTGTAGTTTCACATAATCTGTCTAAGTGACATACATTTATGTTTTGCCACAAACCTTCGACTTGACTATATGCTCCATGTTGGAGACCACATCATCAAGCTCTAACTTAAGTTCACTCTTCTCTTTTTCCAGCTTCTGCTTCACTCTCTGGAGGTTGTCAATCTGCTCTCCCAGATCAGCCACACTGTCTGCATGTTTCTTCCTCAGTGTAGCTGCAGTGGCCTCATGTTGTAGAGTGGCCTCTTCAAGGTCTCTGCGCAGTTTCTGGAACTCAGCTTCACGTTTCTTGTTCATCTCAATCTGGGCAGCAGTGGCTCCACCAGCCTCCTCCAACCTCTCACTGATCTCCTCCAGTTCTCTGGACAGATCAGCTCTCTGTTTCTCAACTTTAGCACGAGCAGCTCTCTCAGCTTCCAGCTCTTCCTCAAGTTCTTCAATACGAGCCTAGAAGCGGGGTAAATTGAAGGTTTTAAAAATTAATCATAGTAAATTTAAATGATTCTTTCATTTGATTTAACTTTGGTTTAAACATACCTGCAGCTCCTTCAGTTTCTTCTGGAGCTGGGCACCAAGGGCTTGTTCATCCTCAATTTTGCTGTTGAGCTGGCCAATTTCAAAGTCCTTCCTTTAAGGTAATATCAGAAAAATAGATATTTTATTTCTTATTCTATTTTTATTTATTTATTTATTTTTTTTAGAATTAAATGTTTAACATGTTCATACTTCTTCAGCTTCTCCTCCATTTGCTGTTTATCATTTTCCAAGTCCATAATGCTATCCTGGGTCAATTTTAAATCGCCCTCCAGCTTTCTCTTTGCCCTCTCAAGGTCCATGCGTACCTTCTTTTCTTGCTCCAAGGATCCCTCAAGCTTATTATATAAAATATAATTAATTTACATTGTTTTGCAAAACATATCACATATTTAAAGTAAAATTTTGCCAATATTTTTATAGTGAGATTTTATTGTACTCACATCATCCACTTGTTGCTCCAGCTTGGCTTTGGCTTTGGTGAGTGTGTTGACTTTGTCTTCCTCACTCTGGAGGTCATCCAGCGTTTGTTGATGGGCCTCCTGAAGAGCTTTCTTCTCCTTGGTCAGCTTAGCAATGATCTCATCCAAAGCTGCCATCTCTTCTGTCAGGTTTTTAACCTGTAGAAATGTGTCATTGTATCAACAGACTCTTAACACACCATTCTAGCATCACTAACATGTTCAGTGTTGAAAACTGACCTTGTTCTCAGTAGCATGTTTCTCTTTCTCCACTTTGGCCAGAGTGAGCTCGAGATCATCAATGTCCTTCTTGAGCTCAGAACATTCATCCTCCAGCTTTCGTTTCTTTGCCACCAACTCAGCATTCATTTCTTCTTCATCCTCCAGTCTCTCAGTCAGCTCTTTGGTTTTGGCCTCAAGCTGGATTTTACTCTTGATCAGACCCTCACATCTCTCCTCGGCATCTGCAAGATTATCTTGTTCCTATCAGAGTGGGGAAAAAAATGAATTATTAAGTTTTTTTTTTTTTTTGACTTGGAAAAATGAAAAGCAGTTTTATTTCCATGTGAACTTACAGACTGCACTGAAAGCTGCAGGTCGTTCTTCTCTTGGAGAAGAGAAACCATCTTTTCCTCAAGCTCTTTTCTGCGGGCTTCAGATTTGGCATAAGCCTCCTTCAACTTGGTGAATTCCTCCTTCATGTTGGCCATTTCTTTTTCAGTCTCTGCACTTTTCAGCAGAGGCTTGATCTTGAAGTAGAGTTTCATCCAGGGCCAATTCTTGACACCCATAAAGGCACGTACATTCCACTGGATCACAAGCAGTGAATCTCTGCAAAGTAATTCAACACATGTTAATACAGATGAAAGTGATTGATATCTTCTATAATGTATTGAGAAGGCATTCTTATTTCTAACCTGCGCTCAACAATCTTCTGGAACTCAATTCTTGAGAGAATACCACGAGCTCTTGCTTGAATACCAGTAATGATGAGAGCAAGACGGTCGTCTCTCATCTCTTCAAGAGTACCCAGGAGACCAGCTTTGAAGAACACCTTAACAAAAATATATAAATATTTAATGTTTTTCCACTTTCACTGCTTTAATCAGCTATTTGAATAGAAACTTTTTCTTTTTTTTTTTAATTATTGTACCTTAGTATGTCCTAACTTGTACTGGGTGTGATCAATGTCAAGTGAGCCCAGCAGTTTCTCAGCAGCTTTCTTATTGTCAATGAACTGTCCCTCAGGGTTGGCAGATGGGTTCAGAATACGGTATCTGACAAGAGGGACAAAAGTAACAAAGTTTTACCACCTGCACATTAAAATGTTTATTTTATTTTTATTTTAGTGTCTCCTTCAGGTTTTTCACCTCTGCTTGAAATCTCCATATAGGATCCTGTTGGGGAATCCCTTTCTGCAGATCCTGATGCCCTCCAGCACACCGTTACAGCGCAGCTGGTGCATGACCAGAGGATTCTCCATCGCCCCAGGAGTCTTAGTCTCATTTGGAATCAGGCAACGCACAAAGTGAGGGTGAGTTGACCTCAAGTTGGTCATCAGCTTGTTCAAGTTCTCCTATGATTAAAAAACAAACCATAATGTTGTAAGGTAAGCAATTTTCTATACTTTTGTAGTGAACACATTTCTTTTTGTTTTAACAATTTAACAATATTACATACCCTATGGAGGGCTGACACAGTTTGGAAAGAAGAACCCTTCTTTTTACCACCTTTACCTCCCTTGGAGTCTTGGGCTAAAACCAATTGGAAATGTAAAAGAAAATGTTTTAGCTTATATTATTCAGACACATCATAGTTCAAACCCAAAACAAAATATAGTATATATAAAATATATATATATATGTATATATGTATATATATATATACACATATATATATATATATATATATATGAAATAATCTATACAGAAGATGAGTACACACCTGAGTCAGCCCCAGCATATCCAGCAAACAGAATAGACAACATCTTCACGGTAGACTTTTGGAAAAGTCCGACCACAGTCTCATTAAGAGGGTCCTTGTTCTTCACCAGCCAGTTTGAAATGTTGTAGTCAACAGTGCCAGCGTAGTGAACCAGGGCAAAATGGGCCTCTGGTCTACCCTTGACAATCCTAGGCTTCTGGAAAGTAGGATTTTTCCCCAAATGGTTGTCATAAAGCTTAGCTTTAAATGTGGCATCACTGGCTTTGGGGAACATGCACTCCTCTTCAAGGATGGACATGATACCCATGGGCTGCAGAGAACAAAATATAATGTTAGTGTAGTGTATAAAATGTAGTGTAAATAATATAATAAACAGAGAACACACAAAGAAGTACACATGATAATGTTTATAATTTTTCTGCACATAAACTTACCTTCTCAATAAGCTCAATACAAGCCTGCAAGTCCATGCCAAAGTCAATAAATTCCCAGTCAATGCCCTCCTTCTTGTATTCCTCTTGCTCCAGCACAAACATGTGGTGGTTGAAGAACTGCTGCAACTTCTCATTAGTGAAGTTGATGCACAGCTGTTCAAAGGTGTTGAACTGCAGGTGGAATATATTGTTAATCACAATGGTGCTTATTGGATTTGTTCTTGAATAACAATAATCAGTTGGTTTCAACTTACATCAAAGATCTCAAATCCAGCAATGTCCAGCACACCAATGAAGTACTGGCGAGGCTGTTTGGTGTCCAGGGATTGGTTGATTCTCACAACCATCCAAAGGAACATCTTCTCATACACTGACTTTGCCAGAGCACCAATAGAGTAGTACACCTGAAAAGAGTGAACGTACATTAAAAATGGAATTAAAATATTGCATTTTTTATTTCTGTAACATGATTGCAAAGCTATAAATTTTTCATAATATGAAGTTTCTTCACCTGCTGGACATTCTGTCCCTTGGTGACCCACTCATTTCCTACTTTGACTCTTGGGTGGCACAAACCCTTGAGGAGATCAGCAGAGTTCAGGCCCATCAAGTATGCGACTTTGTCAGCATCTTGTGAAGAAAAAAAGGTTTGTTTAAAATTTAGAAGCATTTATCAAAAAGTCACCAGTGGCAGTGTGGTAATAATTAACATCACTTGCCTTCAGTCCCATCAGACTCAGCCTGTTCCTCTCTTTGCTTTTGCTTGAACTTCATGTTACCAAAGTGCATGATGGCACCAGTCAGCTTGTAGATGCCAATCTTTTCATCTGTAGTGAAGCCCAGCACATCAAAGGCCTCCTGTAGTTTGAAAATAGCATGACAAAGCAATAAGATCAGTCTACTTTTTCTTATACATTTTGTAGTATTTCTCAGTGGTTCTAATGTATGTATATTTTGTTTGTTATATAGGTATAAGTCACTAACATCAGTGGCCATCAGCTCTTCAGCATCATCAATAGAAGCCACTTGTGTCTCTCCTTGGGAGATGTAGGCATAGTCATAGGGGTTGTTTGTGATGAGCAGCATCTCTGTAAAGAGTGGGCATCAGTTAGATACAGTATGTAGACACATTTGGTATGCATTTAAAGTTATAAATCTAATTCCACATCAAAACGTACCTAACAGTTCTGGTTTCTTCTGAGACAGAATCTGGTAGAAGATGTGGTAGTCTCTCTCAGCCTTGAGCTGATAGGTGACACGAGACTTCTCCAGCAGATCTAAATGATGAAATATTCATAACATGATTGCTGTATTACATGTATTTGTATGTATTATAGTTGTCCAACCATAGTTGGGATAAAATAAAGCATACTTACAAGTCTCAATATCTGCGGAAGCCAATTTTCCACTCACACCAAAGTGAATTCGGATGAATTTACCCTGTTTGGTTAGAAGAATAAAATCACATAATTATTATTGTTACTTATATCCAGTATACACTATTTGGACATAATACATTCTCCATTATAAGGGAGCACTTACGAAACGGGAGGAGTTGTCATTTCTGATGGTCTTGGCATTGCCGAAGGCCTCCAGAGCAGGATTAGCTTGGATGATTTGATCCTCCAGAGTACCCTATAAACAAACAATATCATCACAAAATCCACAAATGAACAATAAATGCAGGCTACCTACAAGATAGTTTTGTCTTGTAAAAACATTTTATACAAAAATGTATTTGAAATTAATTTGTACAGGTAGCTTTGTGGCTATATTTACCTTCTTCTCAGAAGCTGCATCCTTTTTCCCAGTTACAGCAGCAATGCTGGCAAAATACTGGATGACTCTCTTGGTGTTCACAGTCTTTCCAGCACCGGATTCTCCACTGTGTATTTAAAGGATAGACATTTTCATGATTTTAAACGCATTAAGCAGATTTAATCTTAAAGAAATGAGGCTGAAATGACTTACGTGATCAGGACAGACTGGTTCTCTCTATCTGTTGGGTGAAAGAAAAAAGTTTTATATATAATAATAATTTTTGTTTTGTTATTTTGTTTAGTTGAATAGATTTGAAAGACAATTCTAACCTGACAGCATGTACTGGTAGGCATTGTCAGAGATGGAGAAGATGTGAGGGGGAGCTTCAGTTCTTTTCTTGCCCCTGTAGGCTTTGACCACAGAGGAATCGTACACTGGCAACCACTTGTAGGGGTTGACAGTGACACAGAACAGCCCTGAATAGGTCTGTAATGTGATAAATTAATAGGTTTAGTACAATTATACGCATTTACTGGCAGTAAATTCATTTTAAATCAATGTTCATCGCTCACGTAGATCATCCAGGCTGCGTAACGCTCTTTGAGGTTAAACAGCACAGCGGGCTCATGCAGGAAGGTGAACATCGCCATGTCCTCAATTTTATCGAACTTCGGCGGGTTCTGAGGGTGAACATCAACCTCCTTCACTGTTACTGTCTGTTGAACAGAGAAAATCAATTAGTGTCTTTAATAGCTTTCTATGATTATGATTTTTTTTTGTCAGCTAAAATGCTAATCTAAAGCATTTTCTGTATGTATTCCACATTGCTACTTTTATATAAATTATTTTACATATATTTCAGCTTTTTCTGAAGAAATTTCAAGTGTTGCTCGCCCTAGCACATCTAACTGATAACCAAGGCATCCTTACCTTTCCAAATTCAGTGTCAACAGTGACTTTGTCACCATCTCTGCTAGTGATGGAGGCTTTGACGTACTCAACCTCAGGGTCGGGCACAAAGCACTCTTTCTTCATGTCGAAGGGGCGAGTTTGGGCCTCTAGACGCTCCTTGTCTGACTTCCGCAGGAAGGGTGCGGCAGACCCAAACTCTGCCATTACTGCGTCACCCATTCTGAAATCTAGAAGTATACAGTCTCATAAATATAATGTCCCGTCTTTGACAAAAACTGCACTGAAGCACTCATAACAAGTGTGAAATGTAATTGGCATTCCAGTTTTACAGAAATAATAATCAAATGCATTTCAGTACTGCAGACCTATTTTTCAGGTAGATGCAAAACTTCTCACCTTGTGTTTGTCAAAACTCTGTACCCTAAAACTGCAAGAGCCGGTGTTACGCTAAGGATGAAACAAAAGAGTCATTAACGTTTTAGATCACTGATGTGATTTTGGTTGTTACTTATCAGGAAAAATCCCTACACCTAAATGTGTAATGGATTTATCTTATTGTGTCAGCTTTGAAAGAAGTGTTTGTGAGGTCCAGGAGATCTTCCTTGGTCTTTCTGTTCGGAGGCTCTTTGGTTCTTACCTCAGGATGTCCTGTGTGTTGTGTCACTCCAGAGTTGATGCTACCTTTTTAAAGGGAGTCACTGATCCCAAAATGGTGGTTTGTCGTGGATGCCCCACCCTGGACCTGCTAAATAAACCTTCAAATGATTGGATGGCATAGGATGTTCAACGGCAGTTGACATATATGGTGTGATGTAACAATAGGCTTCTGGGAGGAAGGACAAAAGAACACCCATGTTGCTTAAAAGATTCATCCACACCATCCTAATCAGGAACTCCTTTTACAATGTTGTCTCAGGTCAACAAGAACAACAGTTTTCTATTTTGGATCCCTTCCTCAATGAGCAGGACACCTCTTGACATCTGAGAAATGTGAATCTGTCATGGTATGTCACAAGAATTTTTTAACATGCTCAGCCTCACCATTGTTTTTTTTTTTTCTCAGAAAGAAAATCTTTGCAAGAGCAGACAATCAATTAAAGCTTGACAGATTTTAAAATTTGTTCAAGAGTTACTACTTGGGGACGTTATTCTCTTAATATAAGACGTTAATTAATTTCATTGATCTAAAGTACCTCTGTCAGCTCAAGATGAATCACCCTTTTGTCAAAGTAATATCCATACACTTTTTGTGAGATATCATGTTTAACTTTTGCACACATTGTAGATGTTTTAATATGTCATTGCTTGAGACCGTCATATTAGCTAAGTGAAACAGTAGCATAAAAGAAGATGTGACAAATAATTCAGGTTTGTCTATAGATTGAGGTGATGGACGGCCAACAGCTGGTCTTCTGTGCAAGGTCGAGATCATCTACTGCTCAATTGTCACGGCTTGTTCCGTTGGACCTCAACCTCTTGCTCTTCTTGTTGACATCCCATTGTTTTTTCTCTATCCTTGAGGACAAAGATAACCATACTGCATTTTCTCAGCTTCTTCACAGTCACTGCTGAGGGTCAGACAGCTGTATACGGGGGCCTCTGCGGTGTGAGAGGCTGCAACAGCTGTTCACTGTGCTGCAAATGTTATGGTGTGAATTTTTGCAAGTATCTTTTATTAGGAACCTTGGGATCTTTTAACGTAAGGATTAAGATCAACATGTGATCCTTTTAACATCATCAGTATCGAAGTAATAATGTTACAACATGCATACTTATGAATTATATACAGTCCTGTTATTTTAGTCAGTTGTCAGGGTCCTAAAATATCACATTCATAGCACCCTTCTGTGGTGTTTGCTTGACCCAATTGTCACGCTAAGCTTTGAAGGTCACAGTATAGTATTGTATAGTATAGGTTTCCTGATTGTAACTTGCAGTCTCACCAATTATAAATCATATAAACGTGCTAGACATAATACAAAGATTTAATCATTAACAAGTGAAACTAAAGTAAAGTAAAAAATAAATAAGAGGAGAAAGAAAATAGGGCTGCATGATTTATAGAAGAAATCCAATTGTCTATATCTATTTCTTTTTTTTTTTTAAATTCTTAAAAAAAAATAGATATAAAAAAAAAAAGAGTATTTAAAAATAATATAATATTTTGTTCCACAATACACCTGTATAATTACAACACTAATACTGGTGGATAATGAGCTGCTTGTGTGTAAGAATAATTAAATCACAGTCTTTGCAATTTGATAATTGCACTAAGCCATATCTTGATTTAGTTTTATGTCATGCACCGAAAAGTAAATGTTCTTAACCTGCATAAACTGCTGTTTCCAATTTGTGTATATCAATCAGACAACATCCTATCATCATACCTGTGAAACATGTCAAACTAGTCGCTTTTCTGCGAAATTTGCCATTTTCAATCAAAATATGTCGATTATGTGAATCGTGTAGATACGAAATCCGTATCATGTCACATGAAATCGATTAATCACTGTTTAAACCACAGAAAAGGCATCATGTAAAAGTGTCACATTTATAATAAATAAAATACCATCACTTTTACCTCAATGTCCAAAAACTCATTAATCAGCTACAAAAATGAACTTAAAGAGGAGCATTTTGATAAATATATGCACTATAGGGTATTGCATATTGTATTTGTACTTAACATGTGCTTGAATATTGAATGTAAAAATCTGTTTTATGACAGCTACAATTTAAATGTTTAGGCCTATATAAAAAAAATTGAGTAGAAACATAACTGTCATTAAAAATGTATTATAACATTATTATAAAAACTTCCTTGTGTGTAATTTATATGCAAGTAGCTTACAAATCAAGCTTTAATATTATAATGATGTACAAACTATAATTCCGTGTATAGTTTACAGCATTAGTTGAGAGATATTTTTTCTTTGATGAAATTTGCAATGTACCTGATAGGCTCCAAATGAATCAATATTGAATTGAAGGTAATCAAATCAAAATCAAATCGCAAGCTTCTGAATCAAAATCGAATCCAATTGTGAAATTTGTGTCAATGCCAGTCAGTATATTTTTTTTAAAATTTTTTTTTTTTTTACTTGAAGCAAATGTTGTTGTAGTTTTTTTTGTTTTGTTTTTTTTGTCAGAGTGCACCAGAATGCTTCGTTTACATGTTAAAATCACAAAAATTCTCCTGGGGGAGGATGGCTCAAGACCCCCCGACAACTATTTAGTTCGTAAATGTCACCTTTTTCATCTCTTTTGAGTATGCAGGTATGTATTATTATTATTATTATCCTAATAATAAATATTTGCATACCTGTATTTAGGGTTCATTCTGCATGTTTGTTTTTCTTATTAACGGGTCTTGAAGGTCTTAACATCATAAAGTCAGTTGGAGCCATCCATCACTATCAGGGGGGTCAGTGATCATTTCTGGTTAGTGTTGGGTCAAGCAGACATTTTCTCAAGGTTTGGAAAAAAAACAAAAACCCTGATATTATTTGTGGCATATTGCTTGATTTTTGTAGTTATCATGATTGCCTCATTAAGACCTTCACTCTGGATTAACAGGAGATCTGGAGAACCTTAACATCCTGTCTCTTGTCCTTTAGCTGTCTTGCTATGACGAAGTGGAACATTCCGATCCACACTCTTCCCTGAGACGGAGGTGGTTCATTCTCAGCTGTTTAGGCCCTTTGTCGTCTCGGCTCACCAAAAGGTCAATGACTTGACCCATTGTACTTCATGACTATTGAGCAGGCTATTATTGGCAACCGAGGGGGTTTTGATTTACTTGGACAAGTGTTCACTGGATGTCCCATGATGCTTTTGCTCCTTTGATTGAGTTGCTTGTCATTTGTTCATTATCCCTTGTTCGAGCCAGCTGTATGATGAAGAGGGAGAATCAGAGAATACAGGTATTCATATTTGCATGATGCACCCCTATCTCTGTCTGTCTATCTATCTATCTAAATTTGTTTGTTTTCCACAAGAACACATTATGCTTACATTAGGCAAACTGGCATGACTTTTGACCTCTGCTGTGCTAATGTTTCTTTTTCCCTCACTCTCTTGTCCCTGTTTTTTCTATCCCTACTCAGCCACACACAAACACTCTGCTTCCTGCAGGGGAAGGAGAACACATCACTGAAGCACAGATGAAGGTAATGCAAAGCAATGCTTTTTCTTTTTTATTTTTTTGTCGTTCCGTGTTGTAATTGACAGGATTTTTTTATTTTTTTTAAATATCATATTTCATAAATACTGAATTCAGCTGTTTAACAAACTAAAATCAATCACATGATAACAATAAGCGAGAACCATTAAAGTAGTAAAAGGACATAAATTGATCATACAAAAATTTGTGTGTAATTTCATTTCAGTTTTCATTGTTCATGATTGTTGGAGGGTAAAATGCCTGGGTCATACTTGACACCAACATAATATTGACACCAATAATGTTTGCATAAAGAAATTGAAGCCTTTAAACCTTTGAATCCTATAATGTGAAAAAATTGCTGTAATATAGGATAAGTTATTTAAAATGTAAAGTATGTTTGTAAAGTACAATCAAAATCTTGATAACACTTTACAATGTTTCATTAGTTAACATTAGTTAATGTATTAACTAACATGAACTAACAATGAGCAATATATTTGTTACAGTATTGATTAATCTTTGATAATGTTAGTTAATAAAAATCCAGATGTTCATTGTTTTTCATGTTAGTTCACAGTGCATTAACTAATGTTAACAAATACAACATCTGATATTAATATTAGTAAATGTTGAGATTAATAAATGCTGTAGTATTTTTCATTCTTAGTTTATGTTAACTAAAGTAGTTAATTAATATTAACTAATGAAACCTTTATTATAAAGTGTTACCAAAATCTTTATCATTATAGTATCTGTACTTTATTTATCGGTGATATATTCAGATGTTATCCAAATGAAGTTAATGAAAAAATTATCCTAAAAGTAGGATTGTTTTTCTTTGCTAAATATATATATTTTTTTGTTTTTTTGGGGGGGTGAAATAATGACATTTTGTTTCTGTGAGATTGATTACTATAGTTTGGTTATTAACTGAGAATGTATTTTGATATCTTAACAGTAACACGTTATAATAACGTTCAGTTATAGGTTTATTAGTTCATTATGAATCATTTACAAAACATGACTATTAATTCATAAATGATTAATAAGTGATATGCTTACATTTAAATCACTTTGCAAATGTGTTGTAAGTTATCTTAAAAAATGAGTAAATCATGAAATAAACAGATCATTAGTAGATAGTTAATAATAGTTAAAAAGTTATTAGTTGATATATTATTAATCACTTACTGGAATATTTATGTCAAAGTTGTTTTAGTATCATCTCACATAAAAAATAATAGTGATCAAATGTTGAACAAACCATTAGTAAATCATCAATAAATAATTTATTGATGTGTCATGAAGTTGTCGTGTTCAAAAGCATGATTAGTCAAATGATTCCATTGGTTATATTAAATCCCTTCACTCATCAGCACAGACTTGGGTTCTGTGTGGAGTGTCTGGGATCTAGCAATAATGGCCCTGTCCCAAATGGCTGCGTGCCTGTGTCCGTTAAATCCGTGAGACCATAGGGTGTCCCATTTGTCATTTTAGGTTTCAGAAGGGTGCTCGTGAGTACCCCCTTTGCAGTTGATATGTGCCCTCGATGTACACTTTTGCCAAGCCCACACTGAAGTGTAGGAAGACCACAATTGTTTAGAGTGCCATTTGGGACAGGGCTGATGTGAACCGGTTTTACCCTCCACTGAAGCTCACATCAGGTGCTCAGTGTTTAAAGACTCCACGTGTGTCAGAGAAGACAGCGGTCTATACCCTTGTCAGTCAACACTTACATTGCAATGCACACTACAAAGCGTTCAACACCTGTTATATATGATGTATATAGCATGTATATATGATGTGTATAGCATGAATAATTCATTTACAACACTTTCTGCATCCCCTAACTGCATCCCCTAATCTAAAGTGTAAACTATTCATCACACGTAAACGTGTTTCATATCATTTATTGATCTTCCTGTTACAAGTTATGAGTGTATTGAGCATATTAGTATAAAGTGTCAGTAAAGAAGAAGAACAAACAGTATGTGATTTTAAATCAGAGTTTTACGTATGAACAACTTTAGAAGTGTTCAAAAGTTTTCAAATATTTTTAGGTTTATAGAATATTAATTTCATGAAATTAATAGGATGATTTTATTCTATTAAATCAATGTATCACACATTTACCTTATTTTACATTCTAATGATTTTGTTCTGTTCTGTGTGAGATTTCTTGTGCCACAATTCAACTCGTTTCGAGACATTCCATCACTTTACCCAAGCCTGAACTTTAAAATGTAAAAAAATAAATTAACACTCAGTCACCATTTAATCATCCCTTAATCATTTCTTTTTTTTTTTTGTTTCTCATAGGACAGCTGCTCACCATAACATGAAAACGCACCATAAACCTATCATAAACGTATTTCATTATTTTGTGCATTTTATTTATAGTCTTCAGAAGTCATATGTTGTTAACACCGTGTGAGAAAAAGTTTCGTACTCTGTAATATAATCATTATGCATCCATTTTAACTTTCAAAATTGGTGCGTCAAACACTATGGCACAGGTTTCAAAAGTCATTGGCTCCTTATTGGCTGTCACTAGTGATTTGCATCATACCGAATTTGAGCTACTGGTAATGGTTTGAGTGAGATGCAGCGCGATGCTTTGGAGGATGGACTTGTGGATCAGGGGAATGTTTGCAGCGATTAACAACTTCAGTTTCATTCTGTAACTCACACAAAATTATGTTTTGCTGTCAGAGTTCTGGTAATGTAGCATGAGTCGTTTGGCAATTTTTTTATACTTCATTTTGGCATGTTTTAAATAAATTATTGTGACTACATTATCTGCCTGTTACATTTTGTACATTGTCAAAATGGTTATGTTTAGGGTTATATTGTGGAGTAGGGACCTTAAAATGTTTCATACAATAGCATATAGTAACTAAGATAACGGTCACTGTAAATATATCTATATTACGTTTATATTTTTGTGAAGTGGCTGAACAGTGGTTACGTTTTGGGGTGAGTTGAAGGCTCAAAGATAGCTATATAATAGTAAAATACATTTGCATTAACATATTTATGATTTAAATATCATATAAGGGATTTGCATAGATTTTTATATCCTGTAACTGAAAGGTATACCATAAGCTTTGCATATGGCAAATAAACGATACATTTAAAAATTGCAGTTAGTACATAATTTACTAGGAATATTTACATGTGATGAGTAGTTTTGACTTAATATTAGGTGATGCAGAAAGCTTTGTAAATGACGGTACACATATACACATCATTTGTAACAGGTAAAAAAGATATATATGTAACACATTTACAAGTGGTGAATACTTTACACTTTAGTGTATGCAGAAAGCTTTGTATATGATTTATTCATGCATTTACACATCATCTATAACACTTTGTAGTGTGTACTGCAATGTAAGTGCTGACAAGGGAGGGTTTAGACAGCTGTCTTCTCTGACACACATGGAGTCTGTAACCGCTGTGCACCTGATGTGAGCTTCAGTGGAGGGTAAAACTGGTTCACATTATCACTAGATCCCACACAAAGATAACAAAAGTCAGTGCTCATGAGTGAAAGGATTTAACATAACCCACTGGAATCCTTTGACTGTAAGTCATTTATAAATGTTTATCCACTTGTGTATACATTAATTAATATTCAAAAATAACCCTATACAGAGAAATAACAAGCTGTGACAACTTGCACCATCCTGCTTTACATGGACACCTAGAAAGTATGCTTCATATGAGATTTAATGGTGGTGGTGCCCTCAAGTGGAGGTGACTGACTAGTGCTGCACTCAAACTCACAGCATTGTGGAGGTCATTTTAGATTAGGAATTAATATATTGCCAACATAATTCATTCTTTTGAATTGAGCTGAACTGTAAATTCTTAGTCTAACGATGATGGCTGCTCACAATAATAATTTATATTGACTGTAATTCAAATAATAATTCACAATTACCATAGAGATGTAATGGTCTATGTAGTATTATACGGTAGTTGAATTTTTCCTTGCATTTTACTGCTCTGTCAAAACTGAATAAATCTAATTTAATGGCTTTGATGGAGGCATTATAATAGATTCATGTGCACTTTAAATCATAATACCTTAATTTTTTTTCTTGAGGATGATCTGTGTCAAAACATACAGTGTAATGGTCAGTGGCTTACAACCTAATCTGCATTATGTGGTTTGCAGTAGTTTAGTAAAATTGGTAAACACCCTGTATCTTTGTATGGTTGACCCTACTTCAAAAGACAAATTAAGAACATTCCGAGTTTACTTGGAATAATCTTAGACTGGACAGTCTAGTCTGTGGCACATACAGTATATTCAGGCAACTGATTTACTGTCGTGTTCAGGATCATGTTGTAATATTGCAGTGTCTACAATGTTAAAAAAAAGACAAAAGAGAATGTGGTATTCATTTTCATGTCTGGTTTATTCTACAGAACTACAGAAGAGATTGTCACAGCAATCAGTGTTTAGAGAGATCCATCTAATATTTTCACTCCTCATCAGCCCCCTTCTGTTAGAAAGAAAAAGGACAACAACAAAAAATGTTAAAGGTAAGCTGATCCAGTTCAAAATGACAAACTCTACACAGCTAATTGACATTGATGGTATTTTTTTCAATAGCCACACTTGTTAAATAGCAAAATGCATTTCATCAAGTGTAGTTGTTGAATGTAGTTGCTATTCATATCCTAAAGTCACTAAAAAGTACAGATCTAGAGTTTACCTATTAAGTCGACTAGGGCTGTCACAATTCCTTGATTAAATTTGAGTACTCAATTGCAATTTACCCGTGTTGAGTAACCACAAAATACCGGTCACATGTTGCATCCTCTCTCAGAGCGGCTCTGTTCACAGTAAATGCTGCTCCACACAAACTCATTCTCTATAGTATCGTGTTTGTTTGGGTTTCCAAATAACGTGCATTTGATAAGCATATAAAGTCTGATGCGCTTTGTGTTTAATAGCGTTTTTCGTTTCGTCACGCTCCATCTCTGCATATGCTGTAAGTTGGTGTTGCTTATAACGTTCATCTGGGAGTGCAATTTGTGCCCGATTTGTAAGACAAGTCATTTATAAACCTACGCTAACACAGGAGAATACATCAATATCTTTCTAAATATGCTAACTGTTCATCGCGATTTCAAAATAACATTTTAAACCCCTTACTCTGAGTTTGCATGTTTTAAAGTGTCCACATGTTCTTGTTCAAGAAATTACAGTGGCTGTAGCATTTCTATCGTAAGCGGTGGCCCAATGTTAAATATTAATTGGACATTTCAATGAAATGTTGTTTGGCCAATATTAAACAAGGATTTGATCTGCTGTAAAGTATAATAATCTCCAGGCCATTGGCACCCTCTGCAGGCATTTATAATACATAATGGACATAAAATTATTGTGAATATTATGTATATATTTTAGCAGTGTTGTTCAATAAAACCTTATGATTACTTGCTTTTGATACTTCATTTAAATCAATTATTTTTGCCTCATTGTTATGTTTTTTAAGTCATTTTAAAAGCTATTGTTCGCCTTAGGCCTATTTTTATTGCCACAAATAAAATATCTGATTACTTGATTAATCATCAAAATAATCGACTGATTACTCATTACCAAAATAATCGTTAGTGACAGCCCTAAAATCAACCAGATTCACTTGTTTTAAGTACCTTGACTCCTGTATCGCGACTCTTGGCTCTCAGCTTGTTGACCTGAGATTCAGCAATATCAGCCCTCTCTTCTGCCTCATCCAGCTCATGCTGCATCTTACGGAACTTGCCCAGATTGGAATTGGATTGTTCTTCCTAAAGATTACACAAAACAGCATTTGTGAAAATCAAAAGATACAGTTACTGCAGAAGTGGTATCATATGATGGTACCAGTGAGGGAAAATACTCACCGCCACCTCAGAAGCTCTCTTGTAGGATTTGACCTTCAGCTGGAGTTTGTCCACCAGATCCTGCAGGCGAGCCAGATTCTTTCGATCTTCCTCAGTCTATGCAATACAAAAAAATGTTTTTTAGTATATGCAGTATACATTTAAATACTGTAAAACAGCACTTTATGTATTTTCAACAAAAAAAACATGATCAAATCAACCAGGGGCAAAATAGTTAGTAGGCAAAATTTTTCCTACCTGGTAGGTGAGCTCCTTGATGCGTCTCTCATATTTACGAATCCCCTTGACAGAGTCACTGGCCTTTCTCTGTTCTATCTCCACCTCACTTTCCAGCTCTCTCACCTATCAGATGTGTAACAATTTTAGTATAAAAATGCAAAAGTTTAGAATAAGCATTTTATAGAAAACACAGTATACTTGTTTTCTAAAAACATCAGCAACTTACCCTGACTTCCAGTTTCTGGACCTGCTTCTTCCCACCCTTCATGGCGATCTGCTCAGCTTCATCCAGACGGTGCTGCAGGTCCTTGATGGTCTGCTCCATGTTCTTCTTCATGCGCTCCAGATGAGCACTGGTGTCCTGCTCCTTCTTCAGCTCCTCAGCCATCATGGCAGCATCAGTGATGGCCTTCTTGGCTTTTTCCTCAGCATTCCTGCACTCCTGCACTGCCTCCTCAACCTCGGTCTGAAGGTGAGTATTATCTCCCTCCAGCTTCTTCTTCTGATTCAGCAGGCTGGTGTTCTGAACATGGACAATATTGACATTCATGTAGTCTCTAGTTGATATTGTGTACTAATTGACATTTTAATGGTTTTACTTGTATTTGTCTAATGCAAATGTGTCATACCTGAGAATGCAGGAGCTGAACTCTCTCACTGACATCCAGCAGTTCCTGTTCAGCCAATTTTCTTCCTCTCTCAGTCTGTTCCACCATGGATCTCAGCTCATCCAGTTCAGCCTGCAGCAGATTGTTGCGTCTCTCCACAATGGCGATGTTCTCTTTGAGATCATCATTACTACGAAGAGCGTCATCCAGCTGCAGTTGGGCATCCTGTTAAATACAAGTTTTACAATTGAAAATAATATTTTTGGATTTCACCTAAACATCATAAAATCTTGATTCGTCATACTTTGAGATGTCCATGAAGACCCTTGAGTTGCTTCTGGGCTTCTGCTGCCTGTCTGTTAGCCTGGCTGAGCTGAATCTCCATCTCATTGAGGTCTCCCTCCATCTTCTTCTTCAGTCTGAGAGCTTCATTCCTGCTGCGAGTCTCTGATTCCAGTGAGCTTTGTAGGGTATCCACAATTCTCTGCTGGTTTCTCTTGGCCTGCTCCATCTCTTCATCTTTCTCTGTCAGCTTACGTTCAATTTCAGCTTTGACCTGATTGAACTCCAGCTGAGCTCTAAGTATCTTGCCTTCCTCATGTTCAAGAGAACCCTATGAAGAGTAAAATCAGTGTTTGTTATTACTGAGACTTAAAGTTTTGTTTAGCCCTGTGTTTTGGGGTGGGAGGTGACTTCCCTTAAAATAATCTGTAATGATCAATTGCTTTAATAGCTTGATTTAAATCAGAGAGTTGTCAAATTAATAAGAATTTTGGGGGGAAGTTTGTTCTTCTTTTACCTCGGCCTCCTCCAGAGCAGTTTGTATCTCTTGTTTCTCCTGCTCCAGTTGTTTTCGTAGTTTCTCCAGCTCATGAATACTCTTCCCACTCTCACCAAGTTGCTCAGTGAGGTCAGAAATTTCCTCTGTGCAGTAGAAATAACATGTGAGTTCACAAATACAAGCAATTAAAGTAATAGTTTGGAGTTGTAAAACCACTCTTACCTTGGAGATTCTTGTTCTCCCTCTTCATGCTCTCCAGGTGGTCCAATGACTCCTCATATGAGTTTTTCAATTTAAAGAGTTCAGTGCTCAGAGATCTAGCTTCTTTTTGGGCACTTTCCAGTTCAGTTTGGGACTCCTCATACTTCTGTTTCCACTCAGCCAGGACCTGGTTAAATTTAACAAGGACAAATGGCCAATGAGAGCAGTGCCATTTTGGTCAAGTAGTTTTGTAGTAAAGAATAGACCCTAAAGTACTAGACCCTATCTATAGTTAAAAACCTGTTTACTATCAACTTAACATTGAACATTTTCAATGCTATTTGATATTTTACATAGTATTTGGTTTTGTAAATATTTGGCTAATTTTTTCAGCTAATGACAAAATGTACTTTCTCTTCTTACTTTATCAAAGTTTCTTTGCTTCTTGTCCAGAGCAGCAGCAGCAGCATTGGATCTCTCCACATCCACCATGAGATCTTCTATTTCATTCTGCAGCCTGTGCTTAGTCTTCTCCAGAGAGGAGCATTTCGCATTAACAGCTTCCACAGCTTCTTCTGCATCTTGCAGACGCTGAGTCAGTTTCTTCCTGAAATAATCAAAATTCAGAAAAGTGTCTCATCATTAAAGACTGAACTCTTTTAACATTTAAAAGTTTTAACATTGTTTGTTTCTTACTTTGCTTCCTCCAGCTCCTCAGTCCTCTGGATGGCATCAGTTTCATACTTGGTTCTCCACTGTGCCACTTCAGAGTTTGCCTTGGACAGACTACGCTGCAGCTCAGCCTTGGCTTCTTGCTCCTCCTCATATTGCTCCCTCAGCAGATCAGCATCATGTCGAGCAGACTGAACTGCATGGGCCAGGGCATTCTTAGCCTGAAGACAAACAAAAACAAATATGTGGGGCCAGCTTATTGCAATACTGAATTTTTATGTCTTTAGCAAAAATGTTAGACTTGGAAGGAGATTCTGAAACCTTGATTTCTTCTTCTAGCTGTCTCTTGAGGTCTTCAATTTGCTGAGTGTTGGACTGCTTGCATCTGGTTAACTGAGTCACCAGGGAGTCTTTCTCCTCAAACTGTCTGGCAAGTTCACCTAAAGTGCAATATTAAAAAATATTGGCTTTTTTCCAGTTATCATTATGGCACATTTGGTAACATAACACAATATTTTGTGTTTTTTACCATTTTCAGTTTGCAGCTTGGCTTTTTGCATGGCGAAATCATTGATTGTGCGCTGACCTTCCTCAGCCTTGGTTCTGTACTCACTCATCTGGTCTTCCAGAGTTCTGCACATTTTCTCCAGGTTTGTCTTGAGGATAAATTATACCATAGTTGATTGCTTTCTTTGACTGACAACGAATACGCTATAGACTTTCTGCATAATTTCGCTCACTCACCTTTGCCTTTACAAGCTGCTCCATGTTGGAGACCACATCGTCCAGTTCCAGTCTGAGTTCACTCTTCTCTTTCTCCAGCTTCTGCTTCACTCTCTGGAGGTTGTCAATCTGCTCTCCCAGATCAGCCACACTGTCTGCATGTTTCTTCCTCAGTGTAGCTGCAGTGGCCTCATGTTGTAGAGTGGCCTCTTCAAGGTCTCTGCGTGCTTTCTGGAACTCAGCTTCACGTTTCTTGTTCATCTCAATCTGGGAAGCAGTTGCTCCACCAGCCTCCTCCAACCTCTCACTGATATCCTCCAGTTCTCTGGACAGATCAGCTCTCTGTTTCTCAACTTTAGCACGAGCAGCTCTCTCAGCTTCCAGCTCTTCCTCAAGCTCTTCAATACGAGCCTGGTAATGTGCATTAATTCAGAATTAAGGTTAAAATTCAAAAACTATCCAAGTGTCTATCTTATTAAGATATATAACGTTTACCTGCAACTCTTTCAGTTTTTTCTGGAGTTGAGACTCCAAAGCTTGTCCATCTTCAATCTTGCTATTGAGCTGGCTTATTTCAAAGTCCTTTCTGCCATTAGATAATGCATCAAACAGCATTAACTAACAATGAACAATACATTTGTTACAGTATTTATTAAACTTTGTTAACATTAATTAATAAAAATAAAACTTGTCATTGTTCAGCTCAGTCTCATTTAATAATATTAACAGTATTAACAATATTAAATTGTTAATAATGTGTTAGATAATTTAAAGATTTACTAAGATTAATAAATGATTAGAAGTATTTTTTCATTATTAGTTCATGTTAAATAATGTAGTTAACTAAAGTCAAATTGAACTTTATTGTAAAGTGTACCAAATACTTACCAAAATAAGTTTTAATATTAACATTTTGTTTTATTTTGTAAATTATGAAATATATTACTTCTTTAGCCGCTCATCCGTCTGCTGTTTATCATTTTCCAAATCCATCACATTCTCTTGAGTCAACTTCAAGTCACCCTCAAGCTTTCTTTTAGCTCTCTCAAGATCCATGCGAATTTTCTTTTCTTGTTCCAAAGAACCTTCAAGCTATATTTCATCCAAAAAAATATAAAAAATATTTAAACAATTAGAAAAAAAAAAAAAAAAAAAGAGCTCCTCATTTTAATTCTAGTGTTATGTTATCTGGCTCTTACATCATCCACTTGTTGCTCCAGCTTGGCTTTGGCTTTGGTGAGTGTGTTGACTTTGTCTTCCTCACTCTGGAGGTCATCCAGCGTTTGCTGATGGGCCTCCTGAAGAGCTTTCTTCTCCTTGGTCAGCTTAGCGATGATCTCGTCCAAAGCTGCCATCTCTTCTGTCAGGTTTTTAACCTGTAGAAATGTGTCATTGTATCAACAGACTCTTACACACCATGATTGCATCACTAACAGGTTCAGTGTTGAAAACTGACCTTGTTCTCAGTGGCATGTTTCTCTTTCTCCACTTTGGCCAGAGTGAGCTCGAGATCATCAATGTCTTTCTTGAGCTCAGAACATTCATCCTCCAGCTTTCGTTTCTTTGCAGTCAGCTCAGCATTCATTTCATCTTCATCCTCCAGTCTCTCAGTCAGCTCTTTGACTTTGGCCTCAAACTGGATCTTGCTCTTGATCAGACCCTCACATCTCTCCTCAGCATCTATAAGATTATCTTGCTCCTATCAACATGAAAAGAAAAAAGAAAACTTGATTTGTTTTCTGACTTGTGAAAATGTGAAAAGTGCAGAGTTGTAGTCCCATGTGAACTTACAGACTGCACTGAAAGCTGCAGGTCGTTCTTCTCTTGGAGAAGAGAAACCATCTTTTCCTCAAGCTCCTTTCTGTGGGTTTCAGATTTAGCATAAGCCTCCTTCAACTTTGTGAATTCCTCCTTCATGTTAGCCATTTCCTTTTCAGACTCTGCACTTTTTAGCAGAGGCTTGATCTTGAAGTAGAGCTTCATCCAGGGCCAATTCTTGACACCCATGAAAGCACGTACATTCCACTGGATCACCAACAAAGCATCCCTGTAAATATTAAGTAAGAAATTTAAGTTAAATTATAAAATGTAACTTGGAGAATATGTTAAAGACTGAAGAGCTAAAATCTAACCTTCTTTCCACAATTTTCTGGAACTCTTCTCTTGATAGAAAACCACGAGACCTGGACTGAATTCCAGTTATAATAAGTGCAAGACGGTCATCTCGCATCTCTTCAAGTGTACCCAGAAGACCAGCCTTAAAAAAGACCTGAAAAAAGTAAAGAATTTTGTGTCAAAAAGGTTGACAATGGAAACGTGGCTTTGGAAAAAGTTTGTTAATATAAAAATACCTTAGTATGTCCTAACTTGTACTGTTCGTGATCAATGTCCAGAGAGCCCAGAAGTTTTTCTGCACCCTTCTTGTTATCAATGAACTGTCCCTCAGGGATAGCAGCAGGATTTAGGATGCGGTATCTACAGAAAACAATTTATATATATTTATTTTTATTTCTAGCAAATGCTTAAATTTGCAAACAGAGTTGAAATATTGCAACTTGCAATAACTTGGAGTCATACATAAAATTATTTTGTAAGACATGAAAGCCTGTTGGTTGAGTGTGGGACACCAGGTCCTTTCATGCAGGCTGGTGTATTACCGAAAGCCATTAAAGCCAGACGGGTGGTAATAACTCCACTCCATTAAGGGGTCGGAGGGACACTGGAAGACATCAGAGCAGAAGGTGTTAGAATACTACACCATATTGAGGGGTAGGAGGGTCACTAGGAAGCCGAGAGCTGCTACTAGTATGTCTTGTGAACCAAAGCTCTCTGACTCTTCCATTTACAGGGCTCAAAATTAACTTTTTTACTTGGTAGCACTGGTGCTCTCAACTTCAAAAGGTTAGGAGCACCAGCAAAAATTTAGGAGCACCACAACTAAAAAGCCTTGTCATTCGCTTGTTCCGAATAAAACAGTCGGTTGTCTTGTAAATATAATTTATTCTGAAGCAATATTCTCATCAGTGTTCACTCAGCTTTGACATTTAAATCGGCATATTTGTGATATTTACTCCGAGGGCATTTTTTTTTTTACCTTTATAAAGGGCTTTTACCTCTAATCTTATTAAATGTATGCTTCATCTTTCATTTTAAATTCTTAAATTTGATCAGTATATTCAATTAGAATCATAAGACACTATAGGGCTGTTATCAGTCAAATTAAATAATTTACACTGAAAAATTACAACAGAATTAAATAATGTTATAATATTGTTTTAATTTTTATATATATTTTTTTGAATATACAAATAAGAAATGTTGGAAAGAATGATACTTTTAAACATGAAACTAAACCGCCAGTAGGTGGCAGCAGGTGACAGTCTTTAGGAGTAAGTCATTGAGTCATTCATTCAAACGATTCGTTCAAACGGATGATTCATTCAAGAATGAGGCAGTTGTTGATGAATGGGTCATTGAATTTGACTCAACCGATTCGTTCAAAATGCTGAATCATTCAGTAATGAAAACACGATTGTGTTGTCATGAAATGCGCAATGGTTCTGCTGTTATCTTTGTTTGGAACTATTTTCGCTGCTGAAACAGAACAAAAACAGCCACTATTGCGTCTAAAATGTGAGTGGTTTAATTTTAACTACTTTTTATGGTTTATTGAACTGTTGTATGAAACCAGTCTTACATTTTCAATCGTGATGTTTTATTCAGGATATTCAGAAAAACTGTAGGCCTACTCTTGGTCGTGTAATGTTGCTTAACTGTATCATATGTTTTAAATATAAAAACTCAAGTGTTAATTTCGAGCCCTGTGTAACAGTGTTCTTATCATCATCTCTCTTCAGCTCTGTGACAACGGAGCGCCATGAAAGGGAGTGAAATGAATGATTGTTAATGTTAACCAAACTAAAATCTGAACGTAAAGATTAAGTTTTTTTGATTATGTGACAGAACGGTGGACAGATGACTGCATCAGATCACAGCAGGCACATACTGTGCAGTAATACAGCAAATGTTTTGTAGAGAAATGAAAACAGGTCGCACCTCAATAGTTATTTGCACTCGCACAAAGCACTGAATTACTAACCGTTGTTTAAAATCTCCATACAGGATCCTGTTAGGGAATCCCTTTCTGCAGATCCTGATGCCCTCCAGCACACCGTTACAGCGCAGCTGGTGCATGACCAGAGGATTCTCCATCGCCCCAGGAGTCTTAGTCTCATTGGGGATGATGCAGCGCACAAAGTGAGGGTGAGTTGACCTCAAGTTGGTCATCAGCTTGTTCAAGTTCTCCTGTTGGTAGACCATAGAGGATTTAGATTTATTTGCAATAAAACCATGCAAGACAAAATCGTGTGAAATATTATTTCATACCCTATGAAGGGCTGACACCGTCTGGAAGGAAGAACCCTTCTTTTTGCTTCCTTTGGCAGCCTTACCTCCAGAATCCGCTGTGAATTAAATGATTTTTGTTACTATTAAACAACAAAAGTAGTGCTTATTATTTTTTCATGTCACACTTCAATGTGTACTTACCGTCATCAGTAGCGAAATTAGCAAACAGAATAGACAACAGTTTAAGAGTTGACTTCTGGAAATACCCTACAACTGTCTCATTAAGAGGGTCCTTGTTCTTTACCAGCCAGTTTGAAATGTTGTAGTCCACAGTGCCAGCATAGTGAACCAGGGCAAAATGGGCCTCTGGTTTACCCTTGACAATCCTGGGCTTCTGGAAGTTTGGATTTTTCCCCAAATGGTTGTCATAAAGCTTAGCTTTAAATGTGGCATCACTGGCTTTGGGGAACATGCACTCCTCTTCAAGGATGGACATGATACCCATGGGCTACAATGAATTGTAGATTGTGACAGTCAATATTTCAATTTGCTGAAAAATATGATTTTTCCTCTCACAGTATAATCATCAACATAATAATCACCCACCTTTTCAATAAGCTCAATACAAGCCTGCAAGTCCATGCCGAAGTCAATAAACACCCACTCAATGCCCTCCTTCTTGTATTCCTCTTGCTCCAGCACAAACATGTGGTGATTGAAGAACTGCTGCAACTTCTCATTAGTGAAGTTGATGCACAGCTGCTCAAAGGTGTTGGACTGCAGGTGGAATATATTGTAGAATCACAATGGTCATTATCAAACTGCTTGTTGGATTTGTTCTTGAATAGCAATAATTAGTTGATTTCAGCTTACTTCAAAGATCTCAAATCCAGCAATGTCCAGCACACCAATGAAGTACTGGCGGGGCTGTTTGGTGGCCAGGGATTGGTTGATTCTCACCACCATCCAGAGGAACATCTTCTCGTACACTGACTTCGCCAGAGCACCAATAGAGTAGTACACCTAATAAAGAACAGATTGAATTTTGCAGAATTTGACACATTGCCAACTAGAAAGCGATTTTTCAGTGACATGAAAAATTTTGTTTGTATGTCTTGGAAAGTGAAATTATGATGCTGAAAAGTCTAATGCCCAGTAGATTATTAATTTTTTATTCATTACCTGCTGGACATTCTGTCCTTTGGTGACCCACTCATTTCCTACTTTGACTCTTGGGTGGAGTAAACCCTTGATCAAGTCAGCTGAATTTAGGCCCATCAGATATGAGATTTTGTCACCATCTACATGTTAAAAAGAATACAGAGCTATGACTTTATATTCAACATGTCTTAAGACTTTTTTCCTTTATGAAGCCGAGATTTCAAGTTATACTGACCCTCAGTCCCATCAGCCTCGGCCTGTTCCTCTCTTTGCTTCTGTTTGAACTTCATGTTGCCAAAGTGCATGACGGAACCAGTCAGCTTGTAGATGCTGTTCTGCTCTTCTTGGGTGAAGCCCAACACATCAAACGCTTCCTAAAGGCAAATGTACAGAGCATTTTAGGTTTCATAGAAAATGTTTCATATTCTACTTTTTGGCAAGTGCATTAGAAGTCTTTCTTTATAAGGATTAGACTGGCCAAGAGAATCAATTATTATCTTGAAGTCGTTCTATACCTGTATGACTTAATTTCTTCTGTGGAATACGAAAAGAGAGCGTGTTCACCCTGTTCCTTTCCCCACACAATCACATGATTTCAGAAAAACAAGATGTGTGGGCCTTTTCTGGTGCTTTTTCATACTTATTGAGAGCCCCTGATCATTATATGCTTTAATTGTATGGAAACCAGCAAAGACATTATCAATTCATGTTCCTCAGCAGAAACACAGGCATACAGGTTGTCAAAAGTGCTATTGATGTCTAGATTACACATGCTGGGTGGACTATTTCTTATGGTATTTCGTAATCTTGTATTGTGAACTGCCTATCATTTAACAAACACCCACGTCAGTGGCTACCAGCTCGTCACCGTCATCAATAGAAGCCACTTGTGTCTCTCCTTGGGAGATGAAGGCGTAGTCATAGGGGTTGTTGGTGATGAGCAGCATCTCTAAGAGAAATGGAAACACAGATCAGAAAAGACTCTTCTAATTAGAGATTGTGATGTTAATAGATATGATGAGTAATTTTACCCAGCAGTTCTGGTCTTCTCTGGGACAGAATCTGATAGAAGATGTGGTAGTCTCTCTCAGCCTTGAGCTGAAAAGTGACACGAGACTTCTCCAGCAGATCTAAATGAATTGATAAATAGACGAATATTAAAACAGTTACACATTTCATCAATGTGTGATTTATTGGAATGATGTTTGACAGAAAAGTACTTACAAGTCTCAATGTCAGCAGAAGCTAACTTTCCACTGTGGCCGAAATGGATACGAATAAATTTACCCTGTAAATAAAAAAATACATAATACAATACATAATATGCTCAAATAAAACATCATGGAAACCAGTACAGAATAGCAAAACCAATGTAAACCCCACTTACAAATCTGGAGGAGTTGTCATTTCTGATGGTCTTGGCATTACCAAAAGCTTCCAGAGCAGGATTACACTGGATGATTTGATCCTCCAAAGTTCCCTGAGAATCATATTTTAATAATAAGTGTGTAAAACGATTGATGTACCTACTTTTCAGTAAACAGCCTTGCATAATTTTGGACATTATGTAGTCTTATAATAATAATAATCCATAAAGAATCTAAGTCACATTAGAAAAATAATTGGGAAAACAAAAATGATGTTGTTTGTTAACATGTAAATGCATTGTAATATGGTACAAGGAAGGGAGTATCAAATTATGACAATTTATGACTCCAATATTTAATATATGAAGACATCATTAATTTTTTTTTTTTTTTTTGGTACGTTTTGCTATATTGAACGTACTTTCATTCATCCATAATGAGCCCTTTTTTGGGAAATTAAGCACCTTTTTCTCCTGTGATGGATCCTTCTTGCCGGTTGTTACTGCTGCAATGCTCGCAAAGTACTGGATCACTTTTTTTGTGTTTACAGTCTTTCCGGCACCGGATTCTCCACTTAGAATAAAAATTAAAGTTAATTAAAAGGCTGATAAAATGCAGCATAAAAATATTGGTAAAAGGAAGAGTATTTTGACATGTCATAATATGTATTACGTACGTGATCAGGACAGACTGGTTTTCTCTATCTGTGAGAAAATAAAACATAAGAAACTTATAATTTGAAATTGCATTAGAAATCTCCAAAAAATGACAAGATCATCACCTGACAGCATGTACTGGTAGGCATTGTCAGAGATGGAAAAGATGTGTGGAGGGGCCTCATTTCGTTTCTTTCCTCTGTAGGCATTGACGACGTCCTGGTTGTACACTGGCAAAAACTTGTAGGGATTCACAGTGACACAGAAGAGCCCAGAGTAGGTCTGTAAGAGATGCACAGAAGGTTTAGATCTGCTCATGCAAGATAAAGAGAATGTTGTGAGTGTATTTTTAAGACTCGACTCACGTAGATCATCCAGGCTGCGTAACGCTCTTTGAGGTTAAACAGCACAGCGGGCTCGTGCAGGAAGGTGAACATCACCATGTCCTCAATTTTATCAAACTTTGGTGGGTTCTGAGGGTGAATATCAACTTCCTTCACAGTTACTGTCTGTGGATAACACACAAAAATGTTTTGACAGTCATACTGTACTTCTGTCTATAATCTACAACAATGCAGAGATCAGATCTTACCTTCCCGAATTCAGTGTCAACAGTGACTTTGCCACCATCTCTACTTGTAATGGAGGCTTTGACAAATTCAACCTCAGGGTCGGGTACAAAGCACTCTTTCTTCATATCAAATGGGCGAGTTTGGGCCTCCAGACGCTCCCTGTCTGACTTTCGTAAGAACGGAGCAGCTGGCCCGAACTCTGACATCACATCCACCATTGTTCAGTCAGACTGAGGCAAAGATGACAACATTTTCAATTTAAAAATCTATTGTAAAAATAATAAATGAAATATAATTATTTAGAAATATAAAAATATAAAATATTTCTAATTATTTATTGGGCTTTCAACAGAAATTATTGCATTCAAAAATAAAATGTTGCATAAACACATACACACACGTATACACAATGTGTTGACCTTCATAAAAGCATGCCTTACCAGATGAAATCCAAACCCAAAAAAGTCAAAGTCCTTTCAATAAAAAAGAAACATCATTACTGAGAAGTCATCTTATTCTATTGTTCAGTCCTCATGAACAATTTAATTTAAATGATGTGTGCTCTTACCTTTAGATGGCACAATGATGTGAGCTTGCAGTATTGTGCTGTAAGTTATCTCTTTATATAAAGGCACAATGACTGTGACGTTGACCATCTGTATTTGGTTCGGGTCACTTGTGTGTGTAGCTCTTTTTGGGTACCTGAAAAAATCTTTGTGTGAGTAGTTTAGCATGTGGTGTGTGGAAAGATCAGAAAGGATCTAAATCACAATGGTGCTATTTTTGTCCCATATGTTTATTTTAAAGATATCAGATCTTGGCTAAAGTTTTTTATATTGAATTTAGAACTTCACTTCCATATTTCCATATTTAGTTAATTTCATATGCAAAATTCACAACATGTATTTTTTTTTCTTGTTTTGTTTTTTTATGTACGTAAAGTATTATAGAGTTGGAGATAAATAAAATTGCTTAATTGACAGATTCCAGCAAAATGCGCTATGATGCTTTTCTAGAACTGTATGTCATTATCTGTCCTTAAACAGAGAAGGGCATACACTGGCAATTTCACAGGTTTATCTTAACCAAGGATCAAGACAAGGTAACAATGCCTCACGAGCAAGACGGCTGTCACGGAACAATAAAATTGTCAATAGACAGCTGTAATGGCAACAATGAATATCTGCACTTGCGACCTTTTGTTCTTGCTTAATGCAGAGACAGCTGCAACTCTTGCTTGTTCTTGTTTGTTGCTATGACCTTTCTTGATTTCCCAGTGCTATATCCATCATTTGTGTTTTACAGGTTCATTTGCAGTCATTCATACAGCTTAATTCATGTTCATCCCATGTTCACCCCATTCTTTCTTCAAAAAGATTTTTCAGCTTTACAAAGATTCCCAAAACAAATGCATGAAACGGATTCTGTAAGATACAAAATGTAATTTGTATGTTTACAGAAGTTAATATATTCTGAATACATTACAGCAGTGTTACTGTTTCTGTGCATCAGTTAACACAAAGCTGCTCATAATTATTCCAGGAAGAACATGGAGAGCAGGTCAAACTAACCATCTTAGCCCCAGATCTGTTTCTAAACAGTGTTAATGTATTGTCAGCTCTTCAGCGTTGATTTGTTTGTGAGCCATCACTCAAGATCTTTTGTAAGGTTTCTGGCCTGCCTTGACCTCTTGTCCCTCAGTTATTCTGCACCTTCTCAACAAGCACCTTACTTAGTCTTAGCACTTGGGCAATCTATTCTAGGCCCCTCATCCTTTACAGAGCCTCATTCTCAGCTGTCTATTTACCCTTGTTTATCAGATCTCAGGAGCAAGAATGGAAGAAATGGGGGCAACCTTATGTCTAATAAAGTTTGTAATCGGAGCTTCCCTTTGTCACTGGGTGCTTTAGAATGGTCTTGCATTTGTTGGGTTAAATAGGAATCCATTGTGTCTTTACTTCCTGTCTTCTGCTTCAACACATGCATCTAGTTTTGCTACTAACAAGTTGATTTAAAAGCTGGAGTAGGTGTAATTCTTAAGCATTAAACAATGGCACATTGATTAAACGCAACAGTGGCAAGGAAACATTTCTTGTCAGAATGCCCCAGCAGATATGATTCTTGGTTATAATTTCTTTGAGATACATTGTGGGTTAAAAACAAGCTTATTATTGTTAACTTTTTTTAGTAAACTTTATTTCAGCTGAAGATCAACTAATATTTTTACACAGCTTACATGCAGAGTTGTAAATGTTAACTGGTGGATCAGTAAGAAGCTAATGTGCTGAGGAGCCGGAACAGCCATTCAGCAGAGTAGTTTAAGGTTGTGGCAGGATGGACAAAACGTGTCCGTTCCCTCCATCAGGGAAGAGGGTTTTGACAGTAACCAAGACGTTGCCTTACTGTCTGTCATGTTTGTCAGACGTTTGTCGACTGACATTGGGGTCATAAGACTGTTCTGTTCCGCCAAAATTCTCAATAAAAGAGCAGTTTCCTCAGTCTCCGTGCCACGCTGCGCTTCCTCACTCCTAGCCTTGAGGACGAAGGACCAAGGCCAGGCCAAGAGGTTGCATTCTGACGCAGTGAATCGATCACCCAGAAACCAATCATTCGACCGCTAGCGCTCACGGCAAGAAAAGCATGGCTGTCAACTCTGAATCCGACTCTGCCTGAGCGATCACCCCAGAGGGTGGAAGCTCAGTAGGGTCTACATCCCCACAGGACAGTAGCCCACTGTCCGATGCAGCTATTGACATCTGGTCCGCCATGAGAGGGACCTACACCATCATCGATGGCATGGAGGAGGATATTTTTCTTTAAAAAATGCATCGCTTTGCTTCAGAAGGCCTTTATTAACCCCCTGGAGCCATATGGATTACTTTTATGATGGGTGGATTTCAAAATCTAGGGTACCACTAGTCCCTAGTCTAGGGTACCACTAGTCTAGGGTACCAATAAGTATAAAGATTGGAAGAGCCAGGATCATTTTTTAATATAACTCAGATTGTGTTTGGCTGGAAGAAGAAAGTCATATACACCTAGGATGGCTTGAGGGTAAATTATGGGATAATTTTTGGGTGAACTAACCCTTTAAGTCATAATTTTTTACAGTATTTCACAGTTTAGGATGTTTCCATAAATGCTGATCTCACCCCAATACAGTATTCATTTTATTTATGCAGGTCTTAAAAAAGGTCTTAAAATGTATTTAAAAAAAAAAAAAAAAAACCCTGCATGTACCATGTGCAGTTGATTAATAAATCATTTCGAATATTTTTTATTGGCTAACAGTTACCTTGTCCATATCTTTTCATGTAATTGCAAAATGGTTATATATATTATCTCTATGTTTGTAAGTAATGATTCTTTAAAAAAAAAAGAAAACTAAAACCAGTTTGAAATAAATGTTAAAAGCAGGAATAAGAAAGCTGCAAACTGAATCTGTCGTTCAAACTTTTCAAAAAAGAAAAAGCTTCTTTTTTTTTTTCCTTCTATAAAAATGCACTCTGACCAATATGGATTTTCTATATGCTTTGTGCATATGCCCAGGCTAAAAATTTGATGAATAGCCCTAATATGCTTCGAAGCACTGAATCACATAGTGTGCTTGAAGTCTGTTGCTGTCCCTCAGAGAGCTGACCGAGCGGCCATACCCTTCAAGTTGTCTTGTTTACATGGCATTGTGTCCTTTACTTTAGCCCTGAGGACAAAGATAACCTGTTAAATTCTTTTGACTGTCTCTGTAATGGAAGAGATCAGATAGTGTGGTTTGAAACAGTATGTAGGACATGTCTCGTCTTTAGACATCCATCACTTGCATGAACTCTTACTACTTGAGTTACATGACCTATTAAATGACCTAATGCCTCCTCCATGCCACGCTTGAGATATTGTTTAACTACCTTGAACTTTCAAAAGCTATGGCTACCTCTCATTGAACAATGTTAATGCACAAATTGCCTACAATTTATCATATTGCCTGTATGTCTATGAAAAACGGTCATTGTCAAGTTTATGTAACCTTTTTTATGCTTTTCATGTGCGTCAGAGGCTTCTCTCACATATAGTACTGTATGTGCTAAGCTTTATGTTCCTAATATAGCACAAGTGACAAGTGTTAAAGTTGCCACGCTTTCTTCGTCAAGTGCTAATTATCCCCCTCCTTCCTCCGACTCCTCCTTTAACACGTCTGTTGGAGCCACTGCATCATCTTGAGCAACAACAGGCACTTGTCACATCTGTCCTACCCATTGAGTAGTTCTGTAATGAACAGTTCAAGATGACAAAGAAAATAGGGCTGCACAATTTAGGGGAAAAAATTGCGATTTTTCTTATTAAAATTGTGATTGTGATTTAAAATACGATAAAAAATAATCAGGTTTGCTGTGCTTGTTTGTAGGGCTGTAGGCAAAATTTTGTGATTATATTATCAATATGGCTATAAAATAATAGTATTATTATTACTACTAAATAAAACATTATTGAATAAAAAACAAAATAAGAAATATTACTTTTTTTCTTTTCTTTCTTTTTTTTTTTTTTTTACCTTACAACTGTATAATTACAACATTACAAATACAAGCACTGGTGGATAATGAGCTGCTTGTGTGTAAGAATAATTCAATCATAACCTTTGCAATTTAAAAATTGCACTAAGCCATATCTTGATTTTGGTTTTATGTCATGCACCTAAAAGTAAATGTTCTTAACCTGCATAAACTGTGGCAAACAACTTTGTGTATAAATCAGACAACGTCCTATCATATATCCTATTAATCAATAAATATTTGTATACCTATATTTAGGGATGTATAAGTTAATTCTGCCTGTTTGTTTTTCTTATTAACAGGTCTTGAAGGTTTTAACATCATAAAGCCAGTTGGACCCATCCATCACTATGACCTTGGGGGGGTCAGCGATCATTTCTGGTTAGCATCCCAGAGTGTTGGGTCAAGCAGACGTTTTTTTCAAGGTTTTGATTTTTTAAAAATGTGAAATTATTTGTGGCATGTTGCTTACATGATTTTAGTTAGCATGAATGTCTCATTAAGGCCTTCACTCTTAATTAACAGGAGATCTGGAGAACCTTAACATCCTGTCTCTTTTCCATTAGCTGCCAGGTCAATCTCTTGCTATGATGAGGTGGAAGATTCCGATCCACACTCTTCCCTGAGAGGGAGGCGATTCATTCTCAGCCCCTTTGTTGTCTCAGCTCACCAAAAGGTCAATGACTTGACCCTTTGTGCATCATGACCATTGAGCAGGCTATTAATGGAGACTGAGGGGGTCTGTTTGTTTGATTTACTTGGACAAGTGTCTACTGGAGGTCCCATGATGCTTTTGCTCCTTTGAGTTGCTCGTCATTTCTTCGTTATCCCTTGTTCGAGCCAGCTGTATGATGAAGACAGAGAATACAGGTATTGATATTTGCATTTAACCCTATGTTTGTTTATCAATGTATCTATATACCTATTTATCTGTCTGAATTTGATTGTTCTCCACAGGAACACATTATGCTTTCATTAGGCAAACTGGCATGACTTTTGACCTCTGCTGTGCAAATGTTTCTTTTTCCCTCACTCTCTTGTCCCTGTTTTTTCTATCCCCACTCAGCCACACACAAACACTCTGCTTCCTGCAGGGGAAGGAGAACACATCACTGAAGCACAGATGAAGGTAATGCAAAGCAATGCTTTTTCTTTTTGATTTTTAGTTGCTCAGTGTTGTAATTGATAGAAAAAATATTTCATAAATATTGAATTAAACTGTTTAATAAGCTAAAAACAATGATGTGATCATAATGTGTGTGAACCATTACAGTTTTTCAAAACAGTCTTAACATTCTCTAAACTGTAAGTGCAACTGTTAGCTTGAAATAAAAAAGTGTTTTTGCCATCGTGTGAGCCACACTGGTTAAAATGTTTAGATGTATTTTCACCATGGAAATATTTGTTATATACAAATCTATTTTTTAGTTGACGCTGTCTGTTATATACACTATACAAGAATGTCAGTTCTTGACATTCCACTGAGCTTTTTAGATACAGATTTCAGCAGTAGGTAAATTGTACTAGGAAAAGTCAATACTGTAGTACACAAAAGGAAAATGGACATTATGTGTCCTTATCTACTATGTACTTACATCAAAAAATAAGTATAGTGTACTTATTGTGTTTATTTTGTATTGCAGAATAAACACTGCTATTGAGGTGGATACGGGTAAGGGGCAGATTTGGTGGTATGGGTAGATTTAAGGGTGGTTTAAGGGGTAAGGGAAAGGTCAACAGTGTAATTATAGATTTATTTACAGCTGTGAGTACAATGTAAAACATTGCATTGTATCAAAAGATTAATGTAAATTTTAGTACATAGTAGTTGAAGACACCTAATTTAAAGTTGGACAGAACATTTTTATTTATGCGTTACATGTAAACTGAAAACTCCATATAGCCTACTGTACACTTGTGATTTTTATTTCATTATAATGCCAGGTTCCTAATTCATTACATTTGCAAATTTAGCAGACATTACAAACATTCTATGTCACATGTATTTATGGAACATACATGCATGTAGTAAAAGGACATAAATTGATTATTCAAAGATTATTCAAAGAAAAAATAAAGGAAATCAAAGCCTTTAAATCTTTAAATTCCTAGTTGCTATCTGTAATGTGAAAAAATATATATTGCTGTAATATAGGAAAAGTTATTTAAAATAAAATAAAATAAAAAGTATGTTTGTAAAGTACAATCAAAATCATTATAGTACCTGTACTGAATTTATTTTACACTGATCTTATCCAAATGAAGTCACAATGAAAAAAAAATCATCCTAACAATAGGAATATTTTTCTCTGCAACTTTTTTCTTTTGTTTTTGGGGTGAATTATGACATTTATCTGTGAGATTGTACTTACATTAATTAATACCTTAATTTAGTTAATAACTGAAAATGTGTTTTGATAATGGACAGTGGGACAAGGGAAATATAACAGTAACTTTTTGGTTAGTTTGGTCAGTGCTATCAGCTTATTGATATATACAGAGTCTTTACTCATGTGTTACTGTTGGTGTAATTGGTAACACTAAGGTTCAGTTCATTTATGCATTTGGTTATGCAATAGGTAACATGACCTAACAATGAACAATGGGTTTACAGCATATAGGAATATAGGTATATAATGTTAATTTCTGCATATACAATTTTTTTTTTCACTTTACTTTTGTAAGCAAAAGGTTAACATTATTTTTAATTCATGTTCCCCTGAGCAACACCAGTAGAAATGTTAAATAGATTTTTGAAGCCTTTATATGTAAATTGTGTATACATGAATTGATGCTCAATAATAAACCTACACTCAGAAATTAAAGAAATGAAAAGCTGTGACAATTTGCCCAATCCTGCTTTACATGGACACCAAGAAAGTATGCTTCATATGAGATTTAATGGTGGTGCTGCCCTCAAGTGGTGGTGACTGACTAGTGCAGCTCTCAAACTCACAGCATTGTCGAGGTCACTTTAGATTAGGAATTAATATATTGCCAACGTAATTGACAAGAAAGAGATTGTTCTTAATTGAGCTGAAATGTAAATTCTTAGTCCAATGATGATGGCTGCTCACAGCAGTAATTTATATTCACATTCACCGTAGAGATGTAATGGTCGATGTAACCTATTATCTGAATTTTCCCTGCATTTTACTGCTCTACCAAAACTGAATAAATCGTATTTAATACCTTTGATGGAAAATTAAAATAGATCCATGCACACTTTAAACCATAATGCCTCATACAGTGTCATGGTCAGTGGCTTAAAACTTAATCTACATTATGTGGTTCTCAATACTTTGGTAAAATTCGTAAACACCCTGTATCTTTGTTTGGTTGACCCTACTTCAAAAGACAGTTTAAGAACATTTTGAGTTAAGTTTGAATTAGATCATAGACCAGACAGCCTAGTCTGTGGCACATACAGTATGTACATTTAGGCAACTGATTTACTGTTATGTTCAGGAACATGTTGGGATATTGCAGTGTCTACATTGTTAAAAAAACAAAAGAGGATGTGGTATTCATTTTCATGTCTGGTTTATTCTACAGAAGAGATTGTCACATCAATCTATGTTTAGAGAGATCCATCTAATATTTTCACTCCTCATCAGCCCCCTTCTGTTAGAAAGAAAAGAGAAAAAAGAATGTTAAAGGTAAGCTGATCCAGTTCAAAATGGCTTAAACTCTACACAGCTAATTGACATTGATGATATTTTTTTCAATAGCCACACTTGTTAAATAGCGAAATGCATTTCATTCAAGTGTATTTGTTGAAACGACTTGCTATTTATATCCTAAAGTCACTAAAAGTGTAAATCTAGAGTTGACCTATCAAGTTGACTTAACTGTGACTATTTATTTATGGCTTTTCTGAGGTTTTTATTTTTGTCCAAAAAATCACTTGTTTTAAGTACCTTGGATCCTGTATCACGACTCTTGGCTCTCAGCTTGTTGACCTGAGATTCAGCAATATCAGCCCTCTCTTCTGCCTCATCCAGCTCATGCTGCATCTTACGGAACTTGCCCAGATTGGAATTGGATTGTTCTTCCTAAAAATTACACACATTTGCATTTGTTAAAATCAAAAGATACAATTACTGCAGAAGTTGTATCATATGATGGCACCAGTGGTGGAAAATACTCACCGCCTCCTCAGCAGCTCTTTTGAAGGATTTGACCTTCAGCTGGAGTTTGTCCACCAGATCCTGCAGGCGAGCCAGATTCTTTCGGTCTTCTTCAGTCTATGCAAAGCAAAAAAATGTTTTTAGTATATGCTGTATACATTTAAATACTGGAAGACAGCACTTTATGTATTTTCAAAATAAATTAGTAGTAGGCAAAATTGTTAGTAGGTAGTATTTTTCCTACCTGGTAGGTGAGCTCCTTGATGCGTCTCTCATATTTGCGAATCCCCTTGACAGAGTCACTGGCCTTTCTCTGTTCTATCTCCACCTCACTTTCCAGCTCTCTCACCTAACAGATGTGTAACAATTTTAGTATAAAAATGTAAAATTTTAGAAAAAGCATTTTACAGTGAACGTCTCAGGTTACACGTTACTGTGGTTCCCTGAGAAGGGAACAAGACACTGCGTCCGAAGACAATTTGGGGAACGAATTGGTGTGACAATGTCTGAAGTACGAGTAAAAACACGACAGTGACGTTGGTGTGGGACAGCCCGTGACGTCAATCAAGTGCGACCATGAGTGCAAAAGGAGTACCTGGAGTACATGTCATCAGCATTCTCAACACTTGAATGTAGCCTAAATTGGGGCTTGAGCGGAGGTCTCAGAAGAAAGACTCT
This sequence comes from Elopichthys bambusa, assembly GCA_037101425.1. Classification (NCBI taxonomy): domain Eukaryota; kingdom Metazoa; phylum Chordata; class Actinopteri; order Cypriniformes; family Xenocyprididae; genus Elopichthys; species Elopichthys bambusa. The sequence goes on from CM074453.1 coordinate 25,513,255, forward strand.
TTAAAGTGAGAGGAGGCCAAATACACTCAATTTCAAAGACAGTTTACTTGTCTGTGGTCCGCAGTCCCAGACAGCCCAGGGACCCCCGAGGTATGAGGCATCCTGGGATTAGGATCTGGGATGGTGTGGTATAAGCTTCTTATAGGCTGCAGACTGCACCCTCACCACTCTAAACTTATCGACCACTGCCTCAACTCGCTAGAACCAGGTGGTTATGACTGGCCAAGAAACGTTCGTCTTATCTACCGCGAACGACCTGTGGCTTTTCGCATTTCCATGGAAGATCTAATCTCTGCATCGCACGAGCCATAGCCTCCAGCAGTTCATTGTATGTGGGAAAGGCAGACTGAGAGGGCTCCATAAAAATGCCCTCCAGTCCTACTCTTACTGGCTCAAAGCCAGAAGAGCGCTGTCCGCCAGATCGAATGATTCTAGAGAAAGTACATCCTCATCCAGCTCAGCACTCACACCGGCGGCAAAGGAATGAGAAAGAGACATACCTCGCTCAAAGTCCTCCACCAGCTCAACCTGAGAGCCCCAAGATCTCAGTCTCTGCTGTGCCTTGGCTGTAGCAGGTCCTGATCCCCAGGGGACCGATGCCTGAGCCGAATCCCCTGAGAAAAGGGCCAGGCACGAACTGAGCTTCTTTTTTTTTTTAAAGCGCTTGCAATCTGCACATGTGGGAACACACTTCCTGAAGTGCTTGTCAGAAGAGGAATCCATAGTGACAATTGCCTACACACACTTCAAACAAAAGGTCACCTGAAGACAAAAAAATTGATGATGTGTACTTCAGGTCCCCCTTTTGTATGCAAAACAGCCCAGGCCAATGTTATTGTCACGTTTTTACACGTACTTAGACATCGTAATGCCAAGGTATTCCCCAAAGTGTAAGTGCAAGTTCTCATTCGAAAAGGGAACCCTGTTGCTAAAAACACCAGCACCTTACCCTGGCTTCCAGTTTCTGGACCTGCTTCTTGCCACCCTTCATGGCGATCTGCTCAGCTTCATCCAGACGGTGCTGCAGGTCCTTGATGGTCTGCTCCATGTTCTTCTTCATGCGCTCCAGATGAGCACTGGTGTCCTGCTCCTTCTTCAGCTCCTCAGCCATCATGGCAGCATCAGTGATGGCCTTCTTGGCTTTTTCCTCAGCATTCCTACACTCCTGCACTGCCTCCTCAACCTCAGTCTGAAGCTGAGAATTATCTCCCTCCAGCTTCTTCTTCTGATTCAGCAGGCTGGTGTTCTGAACATGGAAAACATTTACATGCTTGCAGTGTCTAGTTGATATTGTGTATTAATTGAGGCTTTAAAGGTTTTACTTGTGTTTGTCTAATAAAGATGTGTCATACCTGAGAATGCAGAAGCTGAACTCTCTCACTGACATCCAGCAGTTCCTGCTCAGCCAGTTTCCTTCCTCTCTCAGTCTGTTCCACCAGGGATCTCAGCTCATCCAGTTCAGCCTGCAGCAGATTGTTGCGTCTCTCCACAATGGCGATGTTCTCTTTGAGATCATCATTACTACGAAGAGCGTCATCCAGCTGCAGTTGGGCATCCTGTTAAATACAAGTTTTACAATTGAAAATAACTATTTTTGGATTTCACCTAAGCATCATAAAATCTTGATTCGTCATACTTTGAGATGTCCATGAAGACCCTTGAGTTGTTTCTGGGCTTCTGCTGCCTGTCTGTTAGCCTGGCTGAGCTGAATCTCCATCTCATTGAGGTCTCCCTCCATCTTCTTCTTCAGTCTGAGAGCTTCATTCCTGCTGCGAGTCTCTGATTCCAGTGAGCTCTGCAGGGTATCCACCACTCTCTGTTGGTTCCTCTTGGCCTGCTCCATCTCTTCATCTTTCTCCGTCAGCTTACGTTCAATTTCAGCTTTGATCTGATTGAACTCCAGCTGAGCTCTAAGTATCTTGCCTTCCTCATGTTCAAGGGAACCCTATGAAGAGTAAAATGGGTGTTTGTTATTATTGAGATTTAAAGTCTAAACAAAACTTTAAATCTCAATAATTTGGGGTGGGAGGTGATGTCCCTTAAAACAATAGCTTGATATAAAATTAGAGAGCTGTCAAAGGAATATGAATTTTGGGGGGAAATTGTTGTTCTTCTTTTACCTCAGCCTCCTCCAGAGCAGTTTGTATCTCTTGTTTCTCCTGCTCCAGTTGTTTTCGTAGTTTCTCCAGCTCATGAATACTCTTCCCACTCTCACCAATTTGCTCAGTGAGGTCAGAAATTTCCTCTGTGCAGTAGAAATAACATGTACGCTCAGAAATACAAACAATTAAAGTAATGGTTTGGAGTTGTAAAACCACTCTTACCTTGGAGATTCTTGTTCTCCCTCTTCATGCTCTCCAGGTGGTCCAATGACTCCTCATATGAGTTTTTCAATTTAAAGAGTTCAGTGCTCAGAGATCTAGCTTCTTTTTGGGCACTTTCCAGTTCAGTTTGGGACTCCTCATACTTCTGTTTCCACTCAGCCAGGACCTGGTTAAATTTAACAAGGACAAATGGCCAATGAGAGCAGTGCCATTTTGGTCAAGTAGCTTTGTAGTAAAGAATAGACACTGAAGTACTAGACCCTATCTATAATTAAAAACCTGTTTACTATCAATTTAACATTGAACATTTTAATGCTATTTGATATTTTACATAGTATTTTGTTTTGTAAATATATGGCTAATTTTGCCAGCTAATGATAAAATATACTTTATCTCCTTACTTTATCAAAGTTTCTTTGCTTCTTGTCCAGAGCAGCAGCAGCAGCATTGGATCTCTCCACATCCACCATGAGATCTTCTATTTCATTCTGCAGCCTGTGCTTAGTCTTCTCCAGAGAGGAGCATTTCGCATTAACAGCTTCCACAGCTTCTTCTGCATCTTGCAGACGCTGAGTCAGTTTCTTCCTGAAATAATCAAAATTCAGAAAAGTGTCTCATCATTAAAGACTGAACTCTTTTAACATTTAAAAGTTTTAACATTGTTTGTTTCTTACTTTGCTTCCTCCAGCTCCTCAGTCCTCTGGATGGCATCAGTTTCATACTTGGTTCTCCACTGAGCCACTTCAGAGTTTGCCTTGGACATACTACGCTGCAGCTCAGCCTTGGCTTCTTGCTCCTCCTCATATTGCTCCCTCAGCAGATCAGCATCATGTCGAGCAGACTGAACTGCATGGGCCAGGGCATTCTTAGCCTGAAGACAAAACCAACAAATATTTGGGGCCAGTTGTTTATTACAACAGTGAATTTTTATGTCTTTAGCAAAAATTTTAGACTTAGAGATTTTGAAAACCTTGATTTCTTCTTCTAGCTGTCTCTTGAGGTCTTCAATTTGCTGAGTGTAGGACTGCTTGCCTCTGGTCAACTGAGATACCAGGGAGTCTTTCTCCTCAAACTGTCTGGCAAGTTCACCTAAAATTCAATATTTAAAAAAATGACTTATTTTCTAATTATCATTATGGTACAATTGGTAACATAACACAATATTTTGTGTTCTTACCATTTTCAGTTTGCAGCTTGGCTTTTTGCATAGTTAAATCATTGATTGTGCGCTGACCTTCCTCAGCCTTGGTTCTGTACTCACTCATCTGGTCTTCCAGAGTTCTGCACATTTTCTCCAGGTTTGTCTTGAGGATAAATGATTTCATAGTTGATTGCTTTCTTTGACTGACAACACGTTATAGAGTTTCAGCATAATTTCTCCCACTCACCTTTGCCTTTACAAGCTGCTCCATGTTGGAGACCACATCGTCCAGTTCCAGTCTGAGTTCACTCTTCTCTTTCTCCAGCTTCTGCTTCACTCTCTGGAGGTTGTCAATCTGCTCTCCCAGATCAGCCACACTGTCTGCATGTTTCTTCCTCAGTGTAGCTGCAGTGGCCTCATGTTGTAGAGTGGCCTCTTCAAGGTCTCTGCGCACTTTCTGAAACTCAGCTTCACGTTTCTTGTTCATCTCAATCTGGGCAGCAGTGGCTCCACCAGCCTCCTCCAACCTCTCACTGATCTCCTCCAGTTCTCTGGACAGATCAGCTCTCTGTTTCTCAACTTTAGCACGAGCAGCTCTCTCAGCCTCCAGCTCTTCCTCAAGCTCTTCAATTCTGGCCTAGTAATGTGCATAAATTCAAAATTAGGTTTAAAATTCCTAACTATCCAACTGTCTACCTTATTAAGATGATAATAATATCTTATTATTACCTGCAACTCTTTTAGTTTTTTCTGGAGTTGGGACTCCAAAGCTTGTCCATCTTCAATCTTGCTATTGAGCTGGCTTATTTCAAAGTCTTTCCTGCCATTAAATAATGTATTAAACAACATTAACTAATAATGAACAACACATTTGTTACAGTATTTATTAAACTTGCTGACATTAATTAATAAAAATAAACCTTTTCATTCTTAGCTTCTCATAGCCCTATTTATTAATATTAACAGTATTAAAAATATTACATTTTGATTTTAATATTGTGTTAGTAAATGTTTAAATTGACATGAAATAAGATTAATCAATACTTAAAAGTATTTTTCATTATTAGTTCACATTATTAACTAAAGTCAAATGGAACCTTGTTGTGTAGTGTTACCAAAAAACTTTTAATTTTAAAATTGGATTTTATATTTTATTAAATTTAAAATATATTACTTCTTTAGCCGCTCCTCCGTCTGCTGCTTATCATTTTCCAAATCCATCACATTCTCTTGAGTCAACTTCAAGTCACCCTCAAGCTTTCTTTTAGCTCTCTCAAGATCCATGCGAATTTTCTTTTCTTGTTCCAAAGAACCTTCTAGCTATATTTCATCCAAAAAATATAAAAATGTTTAAACAATTATTTTTTTTTAAAGAAAGCTCCTCATTTTAATTCTAGTGTTATGTTATCTGGCTCTTACATCATCCACTTGTTGCTCCAACTTGGCTTTGGCTTTGGTGAGTGTGTTGACTTTGTCTTCCTCACTCTGGAGGTCATCCAGCGTTTGCTGATGGGCCTCCTGAAGAGCTTTCTTCTCCTTGGTCAGCTTAGCAATGATCTCATCCAAAGCTGCCATCTCTTCTGTCAGGTTTTTAACCTGTAGAAATATGTTGATGTATCAACAGACTCTTAACACAGCATTCTTGCTGTGCAGTGTTGAAAAACTGACCTTGTTCTCAGTAGCATGTTTCTCTTTCTCCACTTTGGCCAGAGTGAGCTCGAGATCATCAATGTCCTTCTTGAGCTCAGAACATTCATCCTCCAGCTTTCGTTTCTTTGCAGTCAGCTCAGCATTCATTTCATCTTCATCCTCCAGTCTCTCAGTCAGCTCTTTGACTTTGGCCTCAAGCTGGATCTTGCTCTTGATCAGACCCTCACATCTCTCCTCAGCATCGCAAAGATTATCTTGCTCCTATTAAAATGAAAATAATAATAATAATAATTAAAAACTTATTTTGTTTTCTGACTTGTAAAAATGTGAAAAGTGCAGTTGTAGTCCCATGTGAACTTACAGACTGCATTGCAAGCTGCAAGTCATTCTTCTCTTGGAGAAGAGAAACCATCTTTTCCTCAAGCTCCTTTCTGCGGGCTTCAGATTTGGCATAAGCCTCCTTCAACTTGGTGAATTCCTCCTTCATGTTGGCCATTTCTTTCTCAGACTCTGCACTTTTCAGCAGAGGCTTGATCTTGAAGTAGAGCTTCATCCAGGGCCAATTCTTGACACCCATGAAGGCACGTACATTCCATTGGATCACCAACAAAGCATCTCTGTAGATATTAAATAAGAGTGTTTAGTCTTGCATTTTAAATGTAACTTAGAGAATATATTAAAGAGCAAAAATCTAACCTTCTTTCCACAATTTTCTGGAACTCAACTCTTGATAGAAAACCACGAGACCTGGACTGAATTCCAGTTATAATAAGTGCAAGACGGTCATCTCGCATCTCTTCAAGAGTACCCAGAAGACCAGCCTTAAAAAAGACCTGAAAATAGTAAAGAATTTTGTGTCAAAAGGGATGACAAGGGAAAAGTGGCTTTGGAAAAAGTTAATGTTAAAATAAAAATACCTTAGTATGTCCTAACTTGTACTGGCTGTGATCAATGTCGAGAGTGCCCAGAAGTTTTTCTGCACCCTTCTTGTTATCAATAAACTGTCCCTCAGGGATAGCAGCAGGATTTAGGATGCGGTATCTATCAAAAAAAAAAAAAAAAAAAACTTTTATATGTCTGTTATATTTCTATTTCTGGAAAATGCTTACACTTGCAAACAGAGTTGAAATTAAGCAACTTGCCATTTGGTTTTATACTAACCGTTGTTTGAAATCTCCATACAGGATCCTGTTGGGGAATCCCTTTCTGCAGATCCTGATGCCCTCCAGCACACCGTTACAGCGCAGCTGGTGCATGACCAGAGGATTCTCCATCGCCCCAGGAGTCTTAGTCTCATTGGGGATGATGCAGCGCACAAAGTGAGGGTGAGTTGACCTCAAGTTGGTCATCAGCTTGTTCAAGTTCTCCTGTTGGTAGACCATAGAGGATTTAGAATTATATGCAATAAAACCATGCAAGACAAAATCATGTTATATTATTTCATACCCTATGAAGTGCTGACACCGTCTGGAAGGAAGAACCCTTCTTTTTACCTTTGGCAGCCTTACCTCCAGAATCCGTAGCTGTGAAATGAATGATTTTTGTTATTATTAAACAGTAAAAGTAGTGCTTATTATATTTTCATGTCACACTTCCGTGTGTACTTACTTGAGTCAGCACTGGCATAATTAGCAAACAGAATAGACAACAGTTTAAGAGTTGACTTCTGGAAATACCCTACAACCGTCTCATTGAGAGGGTCCTTGTTCTTCACCAGCCAGTTTGAAATGTTGTAGTCAACAGTGCCAGCATAGTGAACCAGGGCAAAATGGGCCTCTGGTTTACCCTTGACAATCCTGGGCTTCTGGAAGTTTGGATTTTTCCCCAAGTGGTTGTCATAAAGCTTAGCTTTAAATGTTGCATCACTGGCTTTGGGGAACATGCACTCCTCTTCAAGGATGGACATGATACCCATGGGCTACAATGAATTGTAGATTGTGACAGTCAAAATGTCTGTAATACTGACATTGAGTTAATACTGAAAATATGTTTTTTCCTCTCACAGTATAATCATCAACTTTATATTTACTCACCTTTTCAATAAGCTCAATACAAGCCTGCAAGTCCATGCCAAAGTCAATAAACACCCACTCAATGCCCTCCTTCTTGTATTCCTCTTGCTCCAGCACAAACATGTGGTGGTTGAAGAACTGCTGCAACTTCTCATTAGTGAAGTTGATGCACAGCTGTTCAAAGGTGTTGAACTGCAGGTGGAATATATTGTATAATCACAATGATCAAACAGGTTGCACTGCTTGTTGGATTTGTTCTTGAATAACAATAATTAGTTGATTTCAGCTTACTTCAAAGATCTCAAATCCAGCAATGTCCAGCACACCAATGAAGTACTGCCGAGGCTGTTTGGTGGCCAGGGATTGGTTGATTCTCACAACCATCCAGAGGAACATCTTCTCGTACACTGACTTTGCCAGAGCACCAATAGAGTAGTATACCTAATAAAGAACAGATTGAATTTGCAGAATTTGATGCATTGCAAATTAGAGAGCGATATTTCAGAGACATGAAAGATTTTGTTTGTATGTCTTGGAAAGTGAACTTATGATGCTGAAAACTCTAATGCCCAGTAGATTAATATTTTTATTCATTACCTGCTGGACATTCTGTCCTTTGGTGACCCACTCATTTCCTACTTTGACTCTTGGGTGGCACAAACCCTTGATCAAGTCAGCTGAATTTAGGCCCATCAGATAAGAGATTTTGTCAGCATCTACATGTTAAAGAAGAATACAGAGCTATGACTTTATATACAACTTTTCTTAGACTTTTTTCCTTTATGAAGCCGAGATTTCAAGTTATACTGACCCTCAGTCCCATCAGCCTCAGCCTGTTCCTCTCTTTGCTTCTGTTTGAACTTCATGTTGCCAAAGTGCATGACGGAACCAGTCAGCTTGTAGATGCTGTTCTTCTCTTCATTGGTGAAGCCCAACACATCGAACGCTTCCTACAGCAAATGTACAGAGCATGTCAAATTTTATGGCAAATGTTTTCTATTCGACTTTTTGACAAGTACATTAGAAGTCATTCTTTAAAAATAGACTAGCCAAGAGAATCAATTATCCTCTTTAAATTCGTTCTAAACCTGTATGGCTTAATTTCTTTTGTGGAACACAAAACCTTTTATGGTGCTTTTTCATACTTATTTAAAGCCCCTCATTATTATATGCTGTTATTGTATTAAAACCAGCCAGAACATTATCAATTCATGTTCTACAGCAAAAACACAGTCATGCAGGTTGTCAAAAGTGCTAATAGTAGCTAAATCGCAAATGCTACGTGGACTATATCTTATAATATTTTATAATATTTTTATAATATTTTATCTTGTATCGTGAACTGCCTATGTTTTAACAAACACCCACGTCAGTGGCCATCAGCTCGTCACCGTCATCAATAGAAGCCACTTGTGTCTCTCCTTGGGAGATGAAGGCGTAGTCATAGGGGTTGTTGGTGATGAGCAGCATCTCTAAGGAGAAATTAGAACTGAGCTCAGAAAAGACTTTTCTAATTAGAGATGGTAATGTTATTAGAAATTACGGGTAATTTTACCCAGCAGTTCTGGTCTTCTCTGGGACAGAATCTGATAGAAGATGTGGTAGTCTCTCTCAGCCTTGAGCTGAAAAGTGACACGAGACTTCTCCAGCAGATCTAAATGAATTGATAAATAGATGAATATTAAAACAGTTACACATTTCATCAATGTGTGATTTGCTGGAATGATGTTGGGCAGTAAATTGCTTACAAGTCTCAATGTCAGCAGAAGATAACTTTCCACTGACACCAAAATGGATACGAATAAATTTACCCTGTAAATTAAGAAATACATAATACATAATATGCTGATATAAAACATGGAAACCAGTACAGAATAGCAAAACCAATTGAAACCCCACTTACAAATCTGGAGGAGTTGTCATTTCTGATGGTCTTGGCATTACCAAAAGCTTCCAGAGCAGGATTACACTGGATGATTTGATCCTCCAGAGTTCCCTGAGAATCATATTTTAATAATAAGTGTGTAAAACATTTGATGTACCTACTTTTCAGTTAACAGCCATATATATTTTCTGACTTTATGAAGTCTATAGAGAACCTAAGTCACAGTAGAAAAATATTTGGGAAAACAAAAATGTTGTTTGTTTACATGTAAATGCATTGTTGAAGTAAGAGTGTATCAAATTATGACAATTTGTGACTCCAATATTTAATATATGAAGACATCATTAATTTAGTAATTTTTTTCCATGCTATGCTATATAGAAAGTATATATTAATTCATCCATAATGAGCCATTTTATGGGAATTAAGCACCTTTTTCTCCTGTGATGGGTCCTTCTTGCCGGTCGTTGCTGCTGCAATGCTTGCAAAGTACTGGATCACTCTTTTAGTGTTCACAGTCTTTCCAGCACCGGATTCTCCACTTAGAATAAAAATGGTTATTTAAAAGGCTGATAAAATGTAGGATAGAAATAAAATATTTGTGAAAGGAGGAATATTATGCTACGTCATAATATGTATTACATACGTGATCAGGACAGACTGGTTTTCTCTGTCTGTGAGAAAATAAAACATAAGAAACTTAGCATTTGAAATTGCATTAGAAATCTCCAAATATTACAAGTCAGATCATCACCTGACAGCATGTACTGGTAGGCATTGTCAGAGATGGAGAAGATGTGAGGAGGAGCTTCACTCCTCTTCTTGCCTCTATAGGCATTGACGACTTCCTGGTTGTACACTGGCAGCCACTTGTAGGGATTCACAGTGACACAGAAGAGCCCAGAGTAGGTCTGTAAGAGATGCACAGAAGGTTTAGATCTGCTCATGCAAGATAAAGAGAATGTTGTGAGTGATTTTTTTTAAGACTCGACTCACGTAAATCATCCAGGCTGCGTAACGCTCTTTGAGGTTAAACAGCACAGCGGGCTCGTGCAGGAAGGTGAACATCGCCATGTCCTCAATTTTATCGAACTTTGGTGGGTTCTGGGGGTGAATATCAACTTCCTTCACAGTTACTGTCTGTGGATAACACACAAAAATGTTTTGACAGTCATACTGTACTTCTGTCTATAATCTACAACAATGCAGAGATCAGATCTTACCTTCCCGAGTTCAGTGTCAGCAGTGACTTTGTCACCGTCTCTACTGGTAATGGAGGCTTTGACGTACTCAACAACAGGGTCGGGCACAAAGCACTCTTTCTTCATGTCGAAGGGGCGAGTTTGGGCCTCCAGACGCTCCCTGTCTGACTTTCGTAAGAACGGAGCAGCTGTTCCAAACTCTGCCATTACAGCATCCCCCATCTTTCAATCAGACTGAGGCAAAGATGACAAAATTCTCTTCAATTAACATTTACAATTAAAAATATATTGTAAAAATAATAAATGAATATAATTATCTATAAATATATAACATTTCTAATTATTTATTGGTCTTTCAACAGAAATTATTGCATTCAAAAAGAAAATATTGCATAAACATAAACTCAGACACACAATGTGTTGACCTTTATAAAAGCATGCCTTACCAGATGAAATCCAAACCTTTCAATCCAAATCCAAGTCCAAGTCCTTTCAATAAAAAAGAAACATCATTAATGAGAAGTCATCTTATTCTATTATTCAGTCCTCATGAACAATTTAATCTAAATTGTGTGTGCTCTTACCTTTAGATGGCACAATGATGTGAGCTTGCAGTATTGTGCTGTAAGTTTTCTCTTTATATAAAGGCACAATGACTGTGACGTTGACCATCTGTATATGGTTCGGGTCACTTGTGTGTGTAGCTCATTTTGGGTACCTGAAAAAATCTTTGTGTGAGTCACATTAGTTTAGCATGTGGTGTGTGGCAGTAGCGCGAAAGATCAGAAAGGTTCACAATGGTGCTATTTTTGTCCCATATGTAATCTTTTTTAAAGATATCAGATCTGTGCTATTGTTTTTATACCGAAATGTACACCTTCACTTTGATACTTTCTAGATAGTTTCATAGGCCAAATTCACAACGTCTGTTTTTTTTTTTTTTTTTTTGTACGTGAAGCATTATAGAGGTGGAGACCCTTGTGTATATAAAATGTATCTAAACCATAGTTAATCCTTATTAAATAAAATTGCTTAATTGACAGTTATATTTCAGCAATAATGTGCTATGGTGCTTTTCTAAAACTTTGTTTATTCATTTTAATGTATTTATTTATTTATTTCATTTTTTTTTTTTTTTTTACCCCAAAAAGAGACAAGCATACACTGTTAATTTCACAGGTTTATCTTTGTGCTAAAGGATGAAACCACGGTAACAGTGCCTCATGAGCAAGACGACTCTCACAAACAGTAAAATTGTCAGTAGACAGCTGTAACGGTAACAATGAATATCTGCACTTGCGACCTTTTGTTCTTGCTTGATGCAGAGACAGCTGCAGCTCTTGCTTGTTCTTGTTTGGTGCTATCACCTTTCTTGATTTCTCAATACTTTATCCACCATTTGTGTTTTACAGGTTTTCACCCCATTCTTTCTTCAAAAAGATTTTCCAGCTTTACAAAGATTCCCAAAACAAATGCATGAAAAGAATTCTGTAAGATACAAAATGTAATTTCTATGTTTACAGAAGTTAAAGTATTCTAAATACATTATAGCATTGTATAATATATGCTATAAGTATTTTTGTGCATCAGTTAACGTGACGGTGCTTATAATTATTTCTTCTTAACAGAAAGTACATGGCAAGCAGGTCAAACAAACCATCTTAGCCTCCTATCTGTTTCTAAACAGCATTAATGTATTATCAACTCTACAGTGTTGATTTGTTTGGGATCCGCGTTGAGCCATCACTCAAGACCTTTTGTGAGTTTCCTGGCCTGCCTTCTGGCTGCCTTTCTGGCCTGACCTCTTGTCCCTCAGTTATTCTGCACTCAACAAGCACCTTACTTAGTCTTAGCACTTGGGCAATCTATTCTAGGTCCCTCATCCATTACAGAGCCTCATTCTCAGCTGTCTATTTACCCTTGTTTATCAGATCTCAGGAGCAAGAATGGAAGAAATGGGGGCAACCTTATGTCTAAAAAAGTTTGTAATCTGTCACTGGGTGCACTAGAATCTGTTGGGTAAAAACCTCTTAAAAGGGGGTCTAATGCTATTTCTTGCATTCTGACTTATTTACAGTGTTGAAGAGTTGGATTCTCTTGCTATAGATGGCCAAAGTTTCAAAAAAACAAGTTGGATGTATGACAGGCTATTTCTGTGCCAAATACACTCCTTCAGAGTTAGTACACGTTTCGGAATTTTTTTTATTTTTTATTTTTTCCGAGCATGGATTGTATTATGTAATAAAGGGCGGAATTCCTTGTATGGGCACTTCTCCCGGAAGAGCGTGCACACACATCAACCAGAGCGAGAGAGCAAGAGCATGTCTAAGTGCTTTGTTCAGGTTATGGAAGTTGTCGGCAGTGGTGCACAGGATACAGGAAGATTTATCACTTTGATTTTAGACCACGAAATCAACAGTGTCACCAAAGAAGTGTGTTTTGTTTGTGAGGGAAAGGTAACCTTGACATTGATGCGCTCTTGACATTTGTCATTAAAATAACCATAGAAACCGGCTTAAATTAACTACCAAAATAAGGATAAAGTTGTGTCTGAAAGTTGCAATCACTTCTTTATTGGTTAAAATGAATGGAGAATATCTCGTGTTTTTCCGTGGTTGCTCGAGCCCTCAGGATTGGCGCTTATGGTTTTGAGGTAGCGATAAAAGATCCCGGTCATGAGTAGTAGGAACCGCAGGTGGTAAGTAAAACTGCATCAAGTATAATGAATCAAAAGTTATCCAGGGATAATGCGATGGTGTATTGTGGGTGTTTACTTTTGTTTAGCTGACCATCGATAGCTTTGCTACACAAACGCTGCGCATGCTCGTGACTGTTTAGCTTTGCCCACGGTACGCCTCAGGAGCTCGGCTGTTTTTAGAAAGACTCAGTACAGCGTATCTGTCTTTTATAAATCTTTAAGCTCTTTTGGATTTCTGCCTGAAATTGAACTTTTGAAGCCTCCCCTTGTCTACATACAGTTACGTAAATGAATAAATTTGGTGTCATTTTTAAAACCCCACAAAACCCTTAAAATAACAGAAACAAATATGTATGCAATAAAAGTGCATAAATATTATTGTGTCCAAAATATTATTTTAAAAAAAATTGCTTTTGAATTTTGTCTTGTGCATAACTAAGGCTCTATGTGCTCTGGTATTTTTTGCAAGTTTTTTTTTTTAACCATAAATGACATACCCAAAATAAAAATGTTGCTGCTCATAAGTCAGTCCAAATAAACACATTACCATCCTATATTTAGTAAGCCAAAACTTGAGAGTTTACAGTTCAAGACTCATAAGTACTCAGACTGTTATTAATATGGAGATATTTAAGCTCAAAAATAAGAAATAATGTATAAATTTTTTAAATGTATAAAAATATCATGTGGATGTGATATAGCAACTTATAACCTCAATTAAATTGTGTGGTCCTGCTTCATTTCAATCTCTAAAACTATGAATTTTATGAAGCATTTCATATGATCATGTCTGAGTTTTTAGAGAAGGCTGATAAGTTGCTAATAAAATATTTTATTGCCCTGTAAACACCCATTTGCCGTCTATTGTCTAATGTCTGGCAAGGAGAACCGACCAATTCATGTTCTATTGTTCTCACTCGATGAATCCATCTATTATCTGAAGTCTTTCTAGAAAACAAACAAAAAAAGTATTCTTGGGCCTTATGTGAATTATTTGAACAAATTAGAGTATGAAATAGAATAGCTCCTGGCTCTGGCTCTACTTTTAGCTTACAGACGAGGTAATCGGTGCTGAAATGCAATGTTTCTTTTCGTTTGTACACAAAAGCTCAAAGATGTATTTCGCGATTAATTCGGTAATCATTTGACCTGTTGTATTATTTCAACAAAATAAATGATGAACCTGTGAAAAGCATAGAGCTGTTTAACTAACTCAGTGCCAGGTAAGTGCAAATTAAGTGCTCAGTATTGATAAAAATGTATCAATTTTCCTACATAAAAATTGGTTTATCAAAGTTGCAACAATTAACATTTAATAAAGTAGTGTTTATAAGTGCAGCGTTGCTTTGTCTACAGAGGTTACCAGGGAAATGGCGAAGTGTGTATGGTACTAAACTGGCCTCAATCTATTTACCTCAGGTCTGGACAGTGTTCTTCCAGCAACTCAATGTTAATATCAGCCTCACTTCAGGGAACCAACTAGAGTACAACGGCCAAACCGAACACCTGAATCAGGAAATTACACATTTTCTAAGAATTTACTGCGATCAGAATAAAACCGACTGGAGTTGGTATTTAGTCTACGCAGAATATGCTCAAAACTCCTTCTGCCAATCTGGTAGCAACCCAGGATCTTTGCCTCCATCTACCCTGCAAGAAACTCAGTCCCAGGTATGCAAGTCCCTTAAAAAGTTTGAGACAGATCACACCTGTATTTTATTGTCTTCAGTTTCCTGCTAACTATTGTATTTCTCCCACTTTTCCTCACCTCACCTGAGTTTTAACGAGGCATTCCCTGGACTACATTTCCCATAACTCCATACCTGGACTGATTGCTACAAATCTGTTTCCAATTCCCTGGCCTATTTAAGCACAGTGTTCCCCACACTCTGCAAAGTCTTGTTTTGCCTTGGTGGACATTTCTGAGCATTTATTTTTCCATTTATTATCTCTTTGTTGTGACCTATGGACTGTTCATTCATTTACAGCTCTCTGCCGCCTGCCTTGTTGACCATGCACTGTTTGCCCACACTCTCTGTTCCTTGCTGCCTGCCCTGTCCAACTACGATTACTGTCCTGCCCTTTTTGATGTTTTTGCTGGTTGCCGACCCTTGCCTGTTTGTTTCATTCTATTTTCTTCACTAATAAAGCTGCACATGGTCTCTGTTACACCTTATTTCTCATTGGATTTTTGCTATAAAAATGCACTTTGACCAGTATGGGTTTTCTAAATGCATTGTGCATCATGTGCCCAGGCGAAAAACTTGATTGATAGCCCCAATATGCTTCGAAGCACTGAATCACAGAGCATGCTTGAAGTCTGAGAGGCCATACCTTTCAAGTTGTCCTGTTTACATGGCTGTAATAGGTGCATAGAGATGAGATGAGGGCGAATCCAAATGCACACACAGTTTATTAACAAAAGGCAAGTCACAGATAATCCATTCCAAACCTTAAGCAGGCAGATATTCCAGACAAAAGTGACACAGGAAAATAATCCAAAAACACATGGAGAGAACCAGAATGTCCAAACACCCCCTGATCAAACACACAAACAGTAGATAATGAACAACAGCTGGCACTAATGAAGGTGACCATAGTGACTAATATGATAAGACGGAGGAATAGAAACCAAACAGGAAAGGAACACAGATACAATGGAAAGTCCTTTAACAAGACAAAACAAAAGACCCGGATCATGACATTAAGCCCCCCCCCCCCCCCCCAAAAAAAGGAGTGGCTTCCAGACAATAAGTCCAGGAGGGCGGTAGAACAGGGGGATGGAAGGAGGGCCAGGACCCATGAAGCAGAAGAGGGCCTGGAGACTGAGTCAGAGCAGTTGGCCAGGGTGGAACAGGCTGAGCAGAAGGCCAATGCAGAGCAGGTCTCTGAGGGCTCAGGCGTGGTGGCCAACTTGTCTGAGGGCTCAGGAGTGGCGGCCATGACAGGACGAGACTCTGGAACTGTCGGCCATGACGGGATGAGACTGGAATGGTTGGCCATGATGGGACGAAACTCTGGAATGGCGGCCATGACGGTAAGAGACTCTGGAATGGCGGCCATGACGGGACGGGACTCTGGAATGGCGCCATGACGGGACGAGACTCTGGAATGGTGGCCATGACGGGATGAGACTCTGGAATGGCGGCCATGACGGGACGAAACTCCGGAATGGCGGCCATGACAGGACGAGACTCTGGAATGGTGGCCATGACGGCTGGAGACTCTGGCGTGGTGGATGTAGTGGGAATGTCACAATCCTCCTTCATGACACAGACTGTGAAAACAGCCACTCCGTTGCGAAGCAATGTCTATATAATATTCTAGGGTCCAGTTAGTACTGTGCTGTGCACCTCTTCGAAAAAAATAGGGCACACAATGTCTAGGGAAGTTAAATTTGCCAATTCAACAAAGTCTTGATCGTAGTCCTCAATCGGGCGGTTTCCCTGATGGAGACGCATGATCTGTGCGGCTGGATTCATGTTTTTGATTAATCGTTATGTAACAGGTGCATAGAGATGAGACCAGGGCGAATCCAAATGCACACACAGTTTATTAACAAAAGGCAAAGTCACAGATAATCCATTTCAAACCTTGAGCAGGCAAATAGTCTAGACAAGAGTGACACAGGAAAATAATCCAAAAACACATGGAGAAAACAAGAACATTTACATGACCTAATTCCTCCTCCATGCCATGCTTGAGATACTGTTTAACCACCTTGAACTTTCAAAAGCTATGGCTACCTCTCATTGAACAATGTTAATGCACAAATTAGCATTTTATCATATTGCCTGTATGTCTACGAAAAATGTCGTCATTGTCAAGTTTATATAACCTTTTTTATGCTTTAATGTGCGTCAGAGGCTTCTCTCACATATAGTACTGTATGTGCTAAGCTTTATGGAGCACTTAATATAGCACAAGTGACAAGTGTTAAAGTTGCCACACTTACTTCATCAAGTGTTAATTAACTCCCTCCTTCCCCGACTCCTCCTTTAACACGTCTGTTGGAGCCACTGCATCATCTTGAGCAACAACAGGCACTTGTCACATCTGTCCTACCCATTGAGTAGTTCTGTAATGAACAGTTACAAAGAAAGACGACAAAGAAAATAGGTCTGTACAATTTAGGGGAAAAAATCCAATTGCGATTTTTTTTGCGAAATTGCTTGTTTGTAGGACTGTAGGCAAAATTTTGTGATTATATATCAATATGGCTAAGCCATATCTTGTCATGCAGCTAAAAGTAAATGTTCTTAACCTGCATAAACTGTGGCAAACAATAAAAATCAGACAACGTCCTATCATATATCCCAATAATTAATAAATATTTTTACACTTATATTTAGGGATGTATAAGTTAATTCTGCCTGTTTGTTTTTCTTATTAACAGGTCATGAAGGTCTTAACATCATAAAGCCAGTTGGACCCATCCATCACTATGACCTTGGGGGGGTCAGCGATCATTTCTGGTTAGCATCCCAGAGTGTTGGTCAAGCAGACGTTTTGTCAAGGTTTTGAGTTTAAAAAATTGTGAAATTATTTGTGGCATGTTGCTTACATGATTTTAGTGGTTAGCATGAATGTCTCATTAAGGCCTTCACTCTGAATTAACAGGAGATCTGGAGAACCTTAACATCCTGTCTCTTTTCCATTAGCTGCCAGGTCAATCTCTTGCTATGATGAGGTGGAAAATTTCGATCCACACTCTTACCTGAGAGGGAGGCGATTCATTCTCAGCCCCTTTGTTGTCTCAGCTCACCAAAAGGTCAGTGACTTGACCCTTTGTGCATCATGACCATTGAGCAGGCTATTAATGAAGACTGAGGGGGTCTGTTTGTTTGATTTACTTGGACAAGTGTTCACTGGAGGTCCCATGATGCTTTTGCTCCTTTGATTGAGTCATTTCTTCGTTAACCCTTGGTCAAGCCAGCTCTATGATGAAGACAGAGAATACAGGTATTGATATTTGCACGATGTATCCCTATGTTTGTTTATCAATGTATGTATCTATGTATCTATCTATCTATCTATCTGAATTTGATTGTTCTCCACAAGAACACATTATGCTTGCATTAGGCAAACTGGCATGACTTTTGACCTCTGCTTTGCAAATGTTTCTTTTTCCCTCACTCTCTTGTCCCTGGTTTTTCTATCCCCACTCAGCCACACACAAACACTCTGCTCCCTGCAGGGGAAGGAGAACACATCACTGAAGCACAGATGAAGGTAATGCAAAGCAGTGCTTTTTCTTTTTGATTTTTAGTTGCTCAGTGTTGTAATTGAGAGGAAAATTAAAAAAAAATAATAATAATATTTCATAAATACTGAATTAAACTGTTTAATAAACAAAAAACAATCTCATTATCTTAATATGTGAGAACCAATACAGTTTTTCTGAATCGCTTTGGCACATTTTTCAAAACAGTCTTAACATTCTCTAAATTGTAAGTGCAACTGTCACAACTATTTGCATGAACATCAGAAATATCATGTCTGTAAAATGTAGTTACTCACCAAAAACATTTAATTTATGCTTTAAAACCTAGTTAATGTGTCAGAAAATTTGCCAATACCACCAAAATAAAGTGTTTTTGCTATCATTTGAGCCACACTGGTCACAATGCTTAGGTGTATTTTCACCATGGAAATATTTGTTATATACAAAGTTCGTGTATTTTCTACTTTTTAGTTGTTTTTAGTTAAAAACACCTAATATAAATTGAACATTGTTATTTATGTGTTACATGTAAACTGAAAATTCACAGTTGCTTGTTTATTTTTACCCACTATTATGTCTTCACATAACACCACCAGCACCACCGCACATTCTTGCATGTCTTCCCATTGCTCTTCCACGACAAGCAACTGTGAATTTTCAGTTTACATGTAACACATTTTTACAAAAATAAACTGCTGTTGCTGTTTAGGGATTTAGACATTCCTCCATGTTCAAAAATAGTAGTGATTGTGCTGGGCAAACTCCATATAGCCTACTGTATGCTTCCAAACTTGGTTGTTTGATTGGTAAGATTGTGATTCCTATTTCATTACAATGGCAGGTCATTTGCCAATTTAGCAGACATTACAAACATTAAAAATAGGATAATTTTTCTTTGCATTTTTGTGTTTTGTTTTTGGGGTGAAATATGACATTTATCTGTGAGACTGATTAATTTGGTTAATAACTGAAAATGTGTTTTGATAATATCATTAAGTATACTGGAAAACCCGATAAGTTACGGTAACTCAAACCATTTGAGGAAACCAATTGCCTTAAACCATTTAAGTTTTAAAACCAATAAGTATGAGTACTGTAAACTCATATAGATTAAGTTGAATTAACTGATATTTTAGTGTTGGTTTAGTCAATCATTAGAGTAAACTCAACTTAAAGATTTCAAGTTTATTAACTAACACCTATACAGTTAGTAGAACTTAAATTTTTTGTGACAAGTGGGGCGGGCCGAGAGCCGTGGAAGCGGAGCAAGGGCAGTGTGGTGCACAGGTGTGTCTCATTAACAATCATGTCACCAGCATCCCTTCAGTTCTCAGCTTCTCCCCACTTATCATAATGTTAATTACATACAGTTAATTTACATAAACATCACATTCAGATTTTGGTTAAATGTTAAATAGCAAATGACACATGCTATTATAACTATCACAGAGATATCATTATATACATGCATGTATATAATCAAACAACAATACAGTAAATGTGGTCTTAAAAGTTTTGCAGCCCATCCTCAACCTAACCACAGGTTCTACTCTTCACCACAATGGTAACCCTACAAAACTAACATAACAGAACGCCCTGTAACTCCCAACATAACACAACATTAAACACTAACTTTTGGGTCATTATGCAAACTGCATAAATGTTAGCAGTGCTATCAGGATATTGAGAGAGTTATCATGTGTTATACTCTAACATACACAGTCTTTAATTATTTGTTACTGATGGTGTAATTGGTAACACTTTACAATAAGGTTCAGATCATTTTTCCTTTTTTTTATGCATTAAGTAACATTAACCCTTAAACAGGCAAGACTGGAAAATGATCAGCAAAAATCATTTCTTGTTATTTTTTATATAATCTAGACTTAAGTAAAACATATCAAAATGAATTTTTGAAATATTTGATGTAGTTTGGATTTTATGAGTTGTATCTCCTGAGATACATTTCCTGTTTAGGGTATAAAAAAGGTAGTATCCACAGTATTGACAATGAATGGTGTTTCAAGGTAAACTGGGTTCCCTGTACTGGTCGTTGCATTATTGTGAATTCCGGGGTGATGAGTTAGGGGTCAGTTGTGGGATGGTGGGAGGGCCAGTAGAAATCTCGTTCCAGGACCGGGGTCCCTAGGGAAGACCCTTACAGCCCCCCTGGGCCCACTGTACACAGTCTCCCTTCTCAATCTATGTATTTTGAGTTTTAAAAAATGTGCCAATGTTAATATTTATTTGTAAAACTGATATTATTATGTTTATTTGACTACATCTTTGCAGTTTTAACTAGATATTTTCTTGCAGAGTTTCCCACAGCTCATTTTATGGTAGAACAGGGGTGTCCAACCCGGTCCTGGAACGAGATTCCGACTGGCCCTCCCACCACCCGCAACCCACCTCTCAGTCATCACCCCAGAATTCACAATAATGCAATGACCAGTACAGGGAGCCCAACAAAAAGTTATGACAACTTGCCCCAACCTGCTTTACATGGACACCTAGAAAGTATGCTTTATAGGAGATTTAATGGTGGCGGTGCCTGACTATTGCAGCTCTCAAACTCATAGCATTGTGGAGGTCACTTTAGATTCAGAATTGATATATTGCCAACATAACTGACGAGAATGAGATTCAGAATTGAGCTGAACTGTAAATTCTTAGTCCAATGATGATGGCTGCTGACAGCAATAATTTATATTGACTGTAATTCGACATTTACCATAGAGATGTAGAGAGCTCTGTAGGCTATTATTATACTTGAAATTTTCCCTGCATTTTACTGCTCTGTCAAAACTGAATAACTCTAATGGCTTTGATGGAGGCAATATAATAGATCCATGTGCACTTTAAATCATAATACTATAATTTCATTTTATTCTCTGAGGATGAGCTGTGTCAAAACATATAGTGTTATGGTCAGTGGCTTACAACTTTACGTGCTTTGCCGTAGTTTGGTAAAATTGGTAAACACCCTGTATCTTTGTATGGTTGACCCTACTTCAAATGGCAATTTAAGAACATTTGCAGTTTAGTTTGAATTAGATCTAGACTAGTCTGTGGCACATACAGTACATTCTGCCAACTGATTTACTGTTGTGTTCAGGATCATATTGCAATGTCTACGTTGTTTGAAAATAAAGAGGATGCGGTATTCATTTTCATGTCTGGTTTATTCTACAGAACTACAGAAGAGATTGTCACAGCAATCAGTGATTAGAGAGATCCATCTAATATTTTCACTCCTCATTAGCCCCCTTCTGTTAGAAAGAAAAAGGAAAAAAAGAATGTTAAAGGTAAGCTGATCCAGTTCAAAATGGCTTAAACTCTACACAGCTAATTGATATTGATGGTATTTTTTCCCCAGTAGCCACACTTGTTAAATAGTAAAATGCATTTCATCAGGTGTAGTTGTTGAAACTACTTGCTATTCATATTCTAAAGTCACTAAAATGTGCAGATCTAGAGTTGACCTATCAAGTTGACTTAATTTATTTATTTATTTGTGGGTTTTCTGGTGTTTTTATTTTTGTGACCAAAATCACTTGTTTTAAGTACCTTGGATCCTGTATCGCGACTCTTGGCTCTCAGCTTGTTGACCTGAGATTCAGCAATATCAGCCCTCTCTTCTGCCTCATCCAGCTCATGCTGCATCTTACGGAACTTGCCCAGATTGGAATTGGATTGTTCTTCCTAAAAATTACACACAACAGCATTTGTGAAAATAAAAAGATACGATTACTGCAGAAGTCGTATTATATGATGGTACCAGTGGGGGAAAATACTCACCGCCTCCTCAGCAGTTCTCTTGTAGGATTTGACCTTCAGCTGGAGTTTGTCCACCAGATCCTGCAGGCGAGCCAGATTCTTTCGGTCTTCTTCAGTCTATTCAAATCAAAAAATGTTTTTAGTATATGCAGTATACATTTAAATACTGTAAGACAGCACTTTATGTATCCTCAATAGATAAAATTGTTATTAGGCAGTATTTTTCCTACCTGGTAGGTAAGCTCCTTGATGCGTCTCTCATATTTACGAATCCCCTTGATAGAATCACTGGCCTTTCTCTGTTCTATCTCCACCTCAGTTTCTAGCTCTCTCACCTAACAGATGTGTAACAATTTTAGTACACAAATGTAAAATTTTAAAGAAAACACTATACTTATTTCTTAAAACATCAGTGACTTACCCTGGCCTCCAGTTTCTGGACCTGCTTCTTCCCACCCTTCATAGCAATCTGCTCAGCTTCATCCAGACGGTGCTGCAGGTCCTTGATGGTCTGCTCCATGTTCTTCTTCATGCGCTCCAGATGAGCACTGGTGTCCTGCTCCTTCTTCAGCTCCTCAGCCATCATGGCAGCATCAGTGATGGCCTTCTTGGCTTTTTCCTCAGCATTCCTACACTCCTGCACTGCCTCCTCAACCTCAGTCTGAAGCTGAGAATTATCTCCCTCCAGCTTCTTCTTCTGATTCAGCAGGCTGGTGTTCTGAACATGGAAAACATTTACATGCTTGCAGTGTCTAGTTGATATTGTGTATTAATTGAGGCTTTAAAGGTTTTACTTGTGTTTGTCTAATAAAGATGTGTCATACCTGAGAATGCAGGAGCTGAACTCTCTCACTGACATCCAGCAGTTCCTGCTCAGCCAGTTTCCTTCCTCTCTCAGTCTGTTCCACCATGGATCTCAGCTCATCCAGTTCAGCCTGCAGCAGATTATTGCGTCTCTCCACAATGGCGATGTTCTCTTTGAGATCATCATTACTACGAAGAGCATCATCTAGTTGCAGTTGGGCGTCCTGTAAAGTAGAAGTTTTACAAATGAAAAGACTGAATAACTATGTTGGATTTCACCTAAGCATCATAAAATCTTGATTTGAAGATTCATCATACTTTGAGATGTCCATGAAGACCCTTGAGTTGCTTCTGGGCTTCTGCTGCCTGTCTGTTAGCCTGGCTGAGCTGAATCTCCATCTCATTGAGGTCTCCCTCCATCTTCTTCTTCAGTCTGAGAGCTTCATTCCTGCTGCGAGTCTCTGATTCCAGTGAGCTTTGGAGGGTATCCACAATTCTCTGCTGGTTCCTCTTGGCCTGCTCCATCTCTTCATCTTTCTCCGTCAGCTTACGTTCAATTTCAGCTTTGATCTGATTGAACTCCAGCTGAGCTCTAAGTATCTTTCCTTCTTCGTGTTCAAGGGAGCCCTATGAATAGTAAAATGGGTGTTATTCATTATTATTGAGATTTAAGGTTTTGTTTAGCCCTTTGTTTTGGGGTGGGAGGTGACTTCTCTTAAAATAATCTGGAATGATCAACTGTCTTAATAGCTTGATATAAATCAGAGAGTTGTCAAATGAATAAGAATTTTTGGGGGAAATTTTTGTTCTTCTTTTACCTCGGCCTCCTCCAGAGCAGTTTGTATTTCTTGTTTCTCCTGCTCCAGTTGTTTTCGTAGTTTCTCCAGCTCATGAATATTCTTCCCACTCTCACCAAGTTGCTCAGTGAGGTCAGAAATTTCCTCTGTACAATAGAAATAACATGTGAGTTCACAAATACAAGCAGTTAAAGTAATGGTTTGGAGTTGTAAAACAACTCTTACCTTGGAGATTCTTGTTCTCCCTCTTCATGCTCTCCAGGTGGTCCAATGACTCCTCATACGAGTTTTTCAATTTAAAGAGTTCAGTGCTCAGAGATCTAGATTCTTTTTGGGCACTTTCCAGTTCAGTTTGGGACTCCTCATACTTCTGTTTCCACTCAGCCAGGACCTGGTTAAATTAAACAAGGCCAAATGGGCAATGAGAGCAGTGAAGTCAAGTGGTTTTGTAGTACAGAATAGACCCTATCCATAGTTAGAAACCTAATTTAACACTGAACGTTTTCAATGCTGTTTGGTATTTTACATAATATTTTGTTTTCTAAATATATGGCTAATTTTTCCAGCTAATGAAAAAATGTACTTTCTTTCCTTACTTTATCAAAGTTTCTTTGCTTCTTGTCCAGAGCAGCAGCAGCAGCATTGGATCTCTCCACATCCACCATGAGATCTTCTATCTCATTCTGCAGCCTGTGCTTAGTCTTCTCCAGAGAGGAGCATTTAGCATTGACTGCTTCCACAGCTTCTTCTGCATCTTGCAGACGCTGAGTCAGTTTCTTCCTGTAATAATCAAAATACAAAATATATTGAACATCTGAAGCATCATTCCTTAATCTGTGTTTAAAAGGCCACAAAGTAGCAGAACATTTAGTAAAGTGTCTCATCATTAAAGACCAGACTCTTTTAAGATTTTAACATTTAAGACTCTTTTAACATTTAAATATTGTTTGATTCTTACTTTGCTTCCTCCAGCTCCTCAGTCCTCTGGATGGCATCAGTTTCATACTTGGTTCTCCACTGTGCCACTTCAGAGTTTGCCTTAGACAGACTACGCTGCAGCTCAGCCTTGGCTTCTTGCTCCTCCTCATATTGCTCCCTCAGCAGATCAGCATCATGTCGAGCAGACTGAACTGCATGGGCCAGGGCATTCTTAGCCTGAAGACAAAACCAACAAATATTTGGGGCCAGTTGTTTATTACAACAGTGAATTTTTATGTCTTTAGCAAAAATTTTAGACTTAGAGATTTTGAAAACCTTGATTTCTTCTTCTAGCTGTCTCTTGAGGTCTTCAATTTGCTGAGTGTTGGACTGCTTGCATCTGGTTAACTGAGACACCAGGGAGTCTTTCTCCTCAAACTGTCTGGCAAGTTCACCTACAGTGCAATATAAAAAAAATATATATACTGACTTTTTTCCAAGTATCATTATGGTACATTTGGTAACATAACACAATATTTTTGTGTTCTTACCATTTTCAGTTTGCAGTTTGGCTTTTTGCATAGTTAAATCACTGATTGTGCGCTGACCTTCCTCAGCCTTGGTTCTGTACTCACTCATCTGGTCTTCCAGAGTTCTGCACATTTTCTCCAGGTTTGTCTTGAGGATAAATTATATCATAGTTGATTGCTTTCTTTAACTGACAATACATACGTTATAGACTCAACATAAATTTTCTCTCTCACCTTTGCCTTTACAAGCTGCTCCATGTTGGAGACCACATCGTCCAGTTCCAGTCTGAGTTCACTCTTCTCTTTCTCCAGCTTCTGCTTCACTCTCTGGAGGTTGTCAATCTGCTCTCCCAGATCAGCCACACTGTCTGCATGTTTCTTCCTCAGTGTAGCTGCAGTGGCCTCATGTTGTAGAGTGGCCTCTTCAAGGTCTCTGCGCAGTTTCTGGAGCTCCGCTTCACGTTTCTTGTTCATCTCAATCTGGACAGCAGTGGCTCCACCAGCCTCCTCCAACCTCTCACTGATATCCTCCAGTTCTCTGGACAGATCAGCTCTCTGTTTCTCAACTTTACCACGGGCTGCTCTCTCAGCGTCCAGCTCTTCCTCAAGCTCTTCAATTCTGGCCTAGTAATGTGCATAAATTAAAAATTAAGTGTTAAAATTCTTAACTATCCCAACTGTATATCTTATTAAGATATATAAAGTTTACCTGCAACTCTTTTAGTTTTTTCTGGAGTTGGGACTCCAAGGCTTGTCCATCTTCAATCTTGCTATTGAGCTGGCTTATTTCAAAGTCCTTTCTGCCATTAGATAATGCATCAAACAGCATTAACTAACAATGAACAATACATGTGTTACAGTATTTATTAGACTTTGTTAACATTAATTAATAAAAATAAATTATTAGCTTATAAATTGTTAGCTTTTGACAGCTCAGGCCCATTTAATAATATTAACAGTATTAACAATATTAAATTTTGATTTTAAAATTGTGTTAGTAAATGTTTAAATTAAAATTCATTTAGTTCAAGTTAAATAACGTAGTTAACTAAAGTATAATGGAACCTTGTTGTAAAGTGTTACCAAATATCTTTTAATAATACAATTGGATTATATATTTTATAAAATATAAAATATTTTACTTCTTTAGCCGCTCCTCTGTCTGCTGCTTATCATTTTCCAAATCCATCACACTCTCTTGAGTCAACTTCAAGTCACCCTCAAGCTTTCTTTTAGCTCTCTCAAGATCCATGCGAATTTTCTTTTCTTGTTCCAGAGAACCTTCAAGCTAAATTTTTTCCAAAAAATGTAAAAATTAATTATGCAATTACTTATAAAAGCTCCTCATTTGAATTCTAGTGTTATGTTTTCTGGCTCTTACATCATCCACTTGTTGCTCCAGCTTGGCTTTGGCTTTGGTGAGTGTGTTGACTTTGTCTTCCTCACTCTGGAGGTCATCCAGCGTTTGTTGATGGGCCTCCTGAAGAGCTTTCTTCTCCTTGGTCAGCTTAGCGATGATCTCATCCAAAGCTGCCATCTCTTCTATCAGGTTTTTAACCTGTAGAAATGTGTCATTGTATCAACAGACTCTTACACACCATGATTGCATCACTAACAGGTTCAGTGTTGAAAACTGACCTTGTTCTCAGTGGCATGTTTCTCTTTCTCCACTTTGGCCAGAGTGAGCTCAAGATCATCAATGTCTTTCTTGAGCTCAGAACATTCATCCTCCAGCTTTCGTTTCTTTGCAGTCAGCTCAGCATTCATTTCATCTTCATCCTCCAGTCTTTCAGTCAGCTCTTTGACTTTGGCCTCAAGCTGGATCTTGCTCTTGATCAGACCCTCACATCTCTCCTCAGCATCACAAAGATTATCTTGCTCCTATCAAAATACAAAATAATAATAATAATTGGAAACTTGTTTCTGTTTTCTGAACAGTGTAAAGTTGTAGTCCCGTGTGAACTTACAGACTGCATTAAAAGTTGCAGGTCATTCTTCTCTTGGAGAAGAGAAACCATCTTTTCTTCAAGCTCTTTTCTGCGGGCTTCAGATTTGGCATAAGCCTCCTTCAACTTGGTGAATTCCTCCTTCATGTTGGCCATTTCTTTCTCGGATTCTGCACTTTTCAGCAGAGGCTTGATCTTGAAGTAGAGCTTCATCCAGGGCCAATTCTTGACACCCATGAAGGCACGTACATTCCATTGGATCACCAACAAAGCATCCCTGTATATATTAAACAAGAAATTTAAGTCTTGAATAATAAAATGTAACTTGGAAAATATCTTAAAGACTGAAGAGCTAAAATCTAACCTTCTTTCCACAATTTTCTGGAACTCTTCTCTTGATAGAAAACCACGAGACCTGGACTGAATTCCAGTTATAATAAGTGCAAGACGGTCATCTCGCATCTCTTCAAGAGCACCCAGAAGACCAGCCTTAAAAAAGACCTAAATAGTAAAGAAGTTTGCGTCAAAAAGGTTGACAATGGAAACATGGCTTTGGAAAAAGTTAATGTTAATATAAAAATACCTTAGTATGTCCTAACTTGTACTGGTTGTGATCGATGTCGAGAGTGCCCAGAAGTTTTTCTGCACCCTTCTTGTTATCAATGAACTGTCCCTCAGGGATAGCAGCAGGATTTAGGATGCGGTATCTACAACAACAACAAAAAAAACTATTATTTTTATATGCATTTATTTTTATTTCTAGCAAATGCTTAAATTTGCAACTTGCAATAACTTGGAGTCATACATACAATTATTTTGTAAGACATGAAAGCCATTTGGTTTCATACTAACCGTTGTTTGAAATCTCCATACAGGATCCTGTTAGGGAATCCCTTTCTGCAGATCCTGATGCCCTCCAGCACACCGTTACAGCGCAGCTGGTGCATGACCAGAGGATTCTCCATCGCCCCAGGAGTCTTAGTCTCATTGGGGATGATGCAGCGCACAAAGTGAGGGTGAGTTGACCTCAAGTTGGTCATCAGCTTGTTCAAGTTCTCCTGTTGGTAGACCAAAGTGGATTTAAATTTATATTAGTGTTGTCAATCGATTAAAAACAGTAACTAGATTAATCAAAAAAATTTTCTGTGATTAATCGCAATTAAAAAACAAGTTTTTATAAATTTTTAATGATACTAATACAGCTACTGATGTCTCAATTGATATTTTCCCCCAATTTTAAACATGAAGTATAAAAAACGGATGCTACGTTATTGCGTTAAATATTTAACGTGTTAAACTGGAAAAAATTAATCACATGCGTTAACGTGTTAACGTTGACAGCACCAATTTATATGCAGTAAAACCTTGTGAGACAAAATAGTGTTACATTATTTCATACCCTATGAAGGGCTGACACTGTCTGGAAGGAAGAACCCTTCTTTTTGCTACCTTTGGCAGCCTTACCTCCAGAATCCGTAGCTGTGAAATAAATTATTTTTGTTATTATTAAACAGTAACAGTAGTGCTTAATATATTTTCATTTCACACTTCAGTGTGTACTTACCTGAGTCATCAGTAGCGTAATTAGCAAACAGAATAGACAACAGTTTAAGAGTTGACTTCTGGAAATACCCTACAACCGTCTCATTGAGAGGGTCCTTGTTCTTCACCAGCCAGTTTGAAATATTGTAGTCAACAGTGCCAGCATAGTGAACCAGGGCAAAATGGGCCTCTGGTTTACCCTTGACAATCCTGGGCTTCTGGAAGTTTGGATTTTTCCCCAAATGGTTGTCATAAAGCTTGGCTTTAAACGTTGCATCACTGGCTTTGGGGAACATGCACTCCTCTTCAAGGATGGACATGATACCCATGGGCTACAATGAATTGTAGATCGTAACAGTCAAACATATAATTTTGCCACACAAGTTAATACTGAAAAATATGATGTTTTCCCCTCACAGTATAATCATCAACATAATAATCACCCACCTTCTCAATAAGCTCAATACAAGCCTGCAAGTCCATGCCAAAGTCAATAAACACCCACTCAATGCCCTCCTTCTTGTATTCCTCTTGCTCCAGCACAAACATGTGGTGGTTGAAGAACTGCTGCAACTTCTCATTAGTGAAGTTGATGCACAGCTGTTCAAAGGTGTTGGACTGCAGGTGGAATATATTGTATAATCACAATGGTTAAACAGGTTCCACTGCTTGTTGGATTTGTTCTTGAATAGCAATAATTAGTTGACTTCAGCTTACTTCAAAGATCTCAAATCCAGCAATGTCCAGCACACCAATGAAGTACTGGCGGGGCTGTTTGGTGGCCAGGGATTGGTTGATTCTCACAACCATCCAGAGGAACATCTTCTCGTATACTGACTTTCCCAGAGCACCAATAGAGTAGTACACCTAATAAAGAAAAGATTACATTTTGCAGAATTTGACACATTGCAAACTAGAAAGCAATTTCGGAGATATGAAAGATTTTGTTTGTATGTCTTGGAAAGTGAACTTTTGATGCTGAAAACTCTAATGCCCAGTAGATTATTATTTTCATTCATTACCTGCTGGACATTCTGTCCTTTGGTGACCCACTCATTTCCTACTTTGACTCTTGGGTGGAGTAAACCCTTGATCAAGTCAGCTGAATTTAGGCCCATCAGATATGAGATTTTGTCAGCATCTACATGTTATAAAAAGAATACAGGGCTATGACTTTATATTCAACATGTCTTAAGACTTTTTTCCTTTGTGAAGCTGAGATTCCAAGTTATACTGACCCTCAGTCCCATCAGCCTCGGCCTGTTCCTCTCTTTGCTTCAGTTTGAACTTCATGTTGCCGAAGTGCATGACGGAACCAGTCAGCTTGTAGATGCTGTTCTTCTCCTCTTGGGTGAAGCCCAACACATCGAACGCTTCCTACAGCAAATATACAGAGCATGCTAAAGTTCATGGCAAATCTTTCATATTCTACTTTTTGACAAATACATTAGACATCTTTCTTTTTAAAGAATAGACTGGCCAAGAGAATCAATTATTTTTCTTCAAGTCATTCTATACCTGTGAGACTTTGTGTGAAACACAAAAGGAGAGCATGTTCACACTGTTCTTTTCCTCACACAATCACATGGCAGCCACGACATTAACAATTCATGTTCCACAACAGAAACGCAGTCATGCAGGTTGTCAAAAGTGTTAATGGTGACTAAATTGCAAATGCTTGGTGGACTATTTCTTGTAATATTTTATAATGTGATATCTTGTATCGTGAACTGCCTATGTTTTAACAAACACCCACGTCAGTGGCCATCAGCTCGTCACCGTCATCAATAGAAGCCACTTGTGTCTCTCCTTGGGAGATGAAGGCGTAGTCATAGGGGTTGTTGGTGATGAGCAGCATCTCTAAGAGAAATGGAAACACAGATCAGAAAAGACTTTTCTAATTAGAGATTGTGATGTTAATAGATATGATGAGTAATTTTACCCAGCAGTTCTGGTCTTCTCTGGGACAGAATCTGATAGAAGATGTGGTAGTCTCTCTCAGCCTTGAGCTGAAAAGTGACACGAGACTTCTCCAGCAGATCTAAATGAATTGATAAATAGATGAATATTAAAACAGTTTTCATACATTTAATTTTCAACATTTCATCAATGTGTTTTGTTTGTTGGAATAATGTTGGACAGTAAAGTACTTACAAGTCTCAATGTCAGCAGAAGATAACTTTCCACTGTGGCCAAAATGGATACGGATAAATTTACCCTGTAAATTAAGCAATACATAATACAAAACATAACATAACGTGCTCATATAACATATCATAGAGCTGCATGATTAATCGTTAAAAAATCTCAATTCAAGCACCCACCCAATCTCATTCCTAAATGACAACAATTCTCCTGTGTTTATTAAAACAAAATCATACCGGAATATTCAAATCTGCATTGGTTCTGCCGCTGGCACAGAGAGAGCATTTATCATGTATAAGTATGAAACGGCTTCACAGTCTTTTCAACCAAACAGTATCGTTATTTCTGTGTTACAGACATTCATATTATCATAGAAGTACTGGAATAAAGATTTATAGTTCGGATATAAACACTAATGTCTACGGTAGCGATTAAAATAGAGTGAATCACCTTTTGAAAGTAACATGGTGCTTTACTAAATAACAAAACCAATTGAAACCCCACTTACAAATCTGGAGGAGTTGTCATTTCTGATGGTCTTGGCATTACCAAAAGCTTCCAGAGCAGGATTACACTGGATGATTTGATCCTCCAGAGTTCCCTGAGAATCATATTTTAATAATAAGTGTGTAAAATGTTTGATGTACCTACTTTTCTGTTAACAACCATGCATATTTTCAGACATTGAGAACCACAATATAGACAATAATAATCCATAGAGAACCACAATAGAAAAATAATTGGGAAAACAAAAATGTTGTTTGTTTACATGTAAATGCATTGCAGTATGGTACAAGTAAGGGAGTATCAAATTATGACAGTTTGACAGTAAGGTACATTCATTCACACATAATAAGCCATTTTATGGGAATTAAGCACCTTTTTCTCCTGTGATGGGTCCTTCTTGCCGGGTGTTGCTGCTGCAATGCTCGCAAAGTACTGGATCACTCTTTTAGTGTTCACAGTCTTTCCAGCACCGGATTCTCCACTTAGAATAAAAACGGTTAATTAAAAGGCTGATAAAATGCAGCATAGAAAGAATATATTGATGGAAAGAAGAAATATTATGTGACGTCATGTAAATGTATTACTTACGTGATCAGGACAGACTGGTTTTCCCTGTCTGTAAGAAAATAAAACATAAGAAACTTAGCAATTGAAATTGCATTAGAAATCTTCAAAAATTACGAGTCAGATCATCACCTGACAGCATGTACTGGTAGGCATTGTCAGAGATGGAGAAGATGTGAGGAGGAGCTTCACTCCTCTTCTTGCCTCTATAGGCGTTGACGACTTCCTGGTTGTACACTGGCAACCACTTGTAGGGATTCACAGTGACACAGAAGAGCCCAGAGTAGGTCTGTAAGAGATGCACAGAAGGTTTAGATCTGCTCATGCAAGATAAAGAGAATGTTGTGAGTGTATTTTTAAGACTCGACTCACGTAGATCATCCAGGCTGCGTAACGCTCTTTGAGGTTAAACAGCACAGCGGGCTCATGCAGGAAGGTGAACATCGCCATGTCCTCAATTTTATCGAACTTTGGTGGGTTCTGGGGGTGAACATCAACTTCCTTCACAGTTACTGTCTGTGGATAACACACAAAAATGTTTTGACAGTCATACTGTACTTCTGTCTATAATCTACAACAATGCAGAGATCAGATCTTACCTTCCCGAGTTCAGTGTTAGCAGTGACTTTGTCACCGTCTCTACTGGTAATGGAGGCTTTGACGTACTCAACAACAGGGTCGGGCACAAAGCACTCTTTCTTCATGTCGAAGGGGCGAGTTTGGGCCTCCAGACGCTCCCTGTCTGACTTTCGTAAGAACGAAGCAGCTAGCCCGAACTCTGCCATCACAGCATCCCCCATCTTTCAATCAGACTGAGGCAAAGATGACAAAATTCTCAGAACTTGTTCACAGTTAAAAAATCTATTGTAAAAATAATAAATGAAATATAATTATTTAGAAATATAAAAATGTAACATATTTCTATCTATTAGGCTTTCAACAGAAATAATTGCATTGAGAAAGAAAATGTTGCATAAATACACACACACGTGTTGACCTTCATAAAAGCATGCCTTACCAGATGAAATCCAAACCCAAGAAAGTCCAAGTCCTTTCAATAAAAAAAGAAACATCATTAATGAGAAGTCATCTTATTCTATTGTTCAGTCCTCATGAACAATTTAATCTAAATTGTGTGTGCTCTTACCTTTAGATGGCACAATGATGTGAGCTTGCAGTATTGTGCTGTAAGTTTTCTCTTTATATAAAGGCACAATGACTGTGACGTTGATCATCTGTATATGGTTCGGGTTACTTGTGTGTGTAGCTCTTTTTGGGTACCTGAAAGAATCTTTGTGTGAGTCACATTAGTTTAGCATGTGGTGTGTGGCAGTAGCGCAAAAGATCAGAAAGGATCATAATGATGCTATTTTTGTCCCATATGTAATCTTTTTTAAAGATATCAGATCTTTACTAAAGTTTTTATACTGAAATTTACACCTTCACTTTTATATTGTCTAGTTAGTTTCATATGCCAAATTCACAACATGTCTTTTTTAATGTACATAAAGCATTATAGAGGTGGAGACTCTTGCATATATAGTGTATCTGAACCATAGTTCATTCACACAGTCCTATTTAAATAAAATTGCTTACTTGACAGTAAGATTCCTGCAATAATGTGCTATGATGCTTTTCTAGAACCTGACCCCAAAAAGAGACAAGCATACACTGGGAGTTTCACAGGTTTATCTTTGTGCTAAAGGATGAAAACAAGGTAACAATGCCTCATGAGCAAGACGACTCTCACAAACAGTAAAATTGTCAGTAGACAGCTGTAATGGTAACAATGAATATCTGTACTTGCAACCTTTTGTTCTTGCCTAATACAGAGACAGCTGCAACTCTTGCTTGTTCTTGTTTGGTGCTATGACCTTTCTTGATTTCCCAATGCTGTATCCATCATTTGTGTTTTACAGGTTGTACAAAGTTCATTTGCAGTCATTTAAATGAACAACAGCTTAATTCATGTTCATCCCATGTTCACCCCATTCTTTCTTCAAAAAGATTTTCCCGCTTTACAAAGATTCCTAAAGCAAATGCATGAAAAGGATTCTGTAAGATACAACATGTAATTTGTATAGAAGTTAATATATTCTGAATACATTACAGCAGTGTTACGTTTTTTGTGCATCAGTTAACATGAAGGTGCTTATAATTATTCCTTCTTAACAGAAAGAACATGGTGAGCAGGTCAAACTAACCATCTTAGCCCCAGATATGTTTCTAAACAGTGTTAATGTATTGTCAGCTCTACAGCGTTGATTTGTTTGGGAGCCGTGTGACCTTTCACTCAAGACCTTTTGTGAGGTTTCTGGCCTGCATTGACCTCTCATCCCTCAGTTATTCTGCATTCAACAAGCACCTTACTTAGTCTTAGTACTTGGGCAATCTATTCTAGGTCCCTCATCCTTTACAGAGCCTCATTCTCAGCTGTCTATTTAACCTTGTTTATCAGAACTCAGAAACAAGAATGGAAGAAATGGGGGCAACCTAATGTCTAATAAAGTTTGTAATCGGAGCTTCCTTTTGTCACTGGGTGCACTAGAATGGTCTTGCATCTGTTGGGTCAAAAACCCCATTAAGCTCTTAAGCTTATTTTGGATTTCCACCTAAAATTGGCATAAACTTTTGAAGCCTCCCTTTATTCATATACATTTAAGTAAATTAATACATTTGGTGTCATTTTCAAGGAAACCCCTTAAAATAACAAATGCAAATGCAAAAAAAGTGCATAAATATTATTGTATGTATCCAAAATATAAAAAACAAACACTTTTGGTGTTTTTGAATATTGTGTTGTGCATAACTAAGGCTCTATGTGCTCTGGCATTTTTTCAAGTTTTTTTTTTAATCCACCAGAAGGAAGCAAAGACTGGAAAAAATAAATTGTTCCTACAATGTCAGGTTCCGAAGTTATTTTCATGTAACCAAGAGGAGGAAAAAAGGCTTTTTTTTTCTTTTTTTTTTTGGAGTCTAAAAGGTTCCCATTTATTTAAAACCAACTTCAGCAAAAATTCTCATTTGGTGCCATTAAGAGCCCAATACTTAACAGTGTGCGATCTGAACTTGCTTTCGCTCTCACTTGTTTTGACAATTTTGGCAGAGTTTTGCAGAGTTTCACCGAACGAACTGGTTGTGCGACTGGATTCACAAGACAATACGGTGAACTAAACTCCGAGAATGGATTCACTTTGAACCAAAACAGCCTAACAGTTAGCCTATGTATAATTTTGTACACTCTAATTTACTAACACATTACTCATGTTAGAGCAGTCCTCCAATGATTGCTCTCTCATCAACTGTATGCCAAGGCAGAGAAATGTGAATTTCACAAGACTGCGGTATCCTTCTTGGGCTACATCATTAGTTCGGAGGAAGTAGCCATGGACGATGGGAACTACACTGGCCTCAACCCACCACAAGGAAGGAATTGCAACATTTTCTAGGATTCGCTGACTTTTATAGACGCTTCATCAGAAATTTCAGTGCAGTCACTGCTCCGCTTACCTCCATGTTAAAAGGAGGGAGTAACAAGCTCTGTTGGTCACCGGCAGCAGTCCAGTCCTTCAAAGAGCTAAAGTCTCGGGTCATTTCTGCTCCTATACTTCATTATCCTGAACCCAATATCCAGTTCGTAGTTGAAGTTGATGCTTCCAACTCAGGTACTGGAGCCATCCTCTCCAAACACCATGGAACACCTTAGTTCATTCCACACTTCATTCCACCCTTAGTTTGGGTCATCCAGGCATTATGGCCACTCTGCAACTGCTCTGAAACTGATTCTGGTGGAGAACTATGCAAGCAGACACTATCACCTATATCAACAATTGTCACACCTATGCCTTTAAACAACTTCCTGCTGGCCTCCTTCAACCATTACGCATTCCCCGGCGAGCATGGTCCCACATTGCCATTGACTTTATCACTGACCACCCAATGTCTCAAGGGAATACTACCATCTTAACTGTGGTTGATCACTTCTCGTAGGCATGTTGACTGATCCCATTACCCAAGTTTCCCACAGCCTTAGAAACCTTACTGAGGACATCTTCTCTGACCAGGGTGCCCTATTTACCTCTCTGGTCTGGACAGCGTTCTTCCAACAACTGAATGTTAACATGAGCCTCACTTCAAGATACCATCCAGAGTCCAACGACCATACTGAATGCCTGAATCAGGAAACTACATGTTCTCTAAGGATGTACTGCCATCAGAATCAAACCAACTGGATGCGGTATTTAGTCTGGGCTGAATATGCACAATACTCCCTCCACAAACCTGCCACTGGCCTTACACCTTTCCAATGCATCCTGGGATTTCAACCTCTTCTGTTACCCTGGACTGGCGAGCCAACAGAATTATCGACCATCAGTGACTGGCTTTGACGGAGTGAAGCAGTCTGGGAATAAGCTCACGACTTCCTCCAACTAGCAGTGAGAAGGCAAAAGGAACAAGCTGACCGGCATTGCCACCCTAGCCCAACTACTTTCCTGGCCAATGGGTGTGGTTCCATCCATGGCTTCATGGATCTTCGCCTCCATCTACCCTGCAAGAAACTCAGTCCCAGGTATGTGGGTCCCTTCAAAATTCTGAGACAGATCACACATGTATCTTAATGTCTTCAGTTACCTGCTAACTATCGTATTCCTCCCACTTTTCATGTCTCACACCCCGGAACACCAGGTAATCCTGGAGGAAGGCAAGGAGGCCTATCTCGTACGAGAACTCCTATATTCCAGATGCCGAGGGCATCTACTCCAATATCTGGTGGATTGGGAGGGGTATGGTCTGGAAGAACGGTCCTAGGTCAATGCTGAGTACATCCTCAACCCCACACTCATCAATGAATTTCATAATACTTATC
This sequence comes from Elopichthys bambusa, assembly GCA_037101425.1. Taxonomy (NCBI): domain Eukaryota; kingdom Metazoa; phylum Chordata; class Actinopteri; order Cypriniformes; family Xenocyprididae; genus Elopichthys; species Elopichthys bambusa. The sequence continues at coordinate 25,549,788 of CM074453.1, forward strand.
TGGAAAGACTTGCCACGAGGAAGACCAGGTGTCAAATGCCTCCTCGCACCAGGAGTCACTTCCGGCGGGGGGATGCATCTATTTAAGTTCCGCACTCTCTGTGCAAAGTCTTGTTTTGCCTTAGCAGACATTTCTGAGCATTTATTTTCCCCTGTTTATTATCACTTTTTGTGACCCGTGGACTGTTTATTCGTTTACAAATCTGCTGCCTGCCTTGTTGACCTTGCTCTGTTTGCCCACACTCTCTGTTCCTGATTGCTGCCCGCCTTGACCCTTTGCCTGTGTCCAACTACAATTACTGTCCTGCCCTCGTTGATGTCTTTTGCCGGTTGCTGACCCTTGCCTGTTTGTTTGATTCTATTGTCTTTACTAATACAGCTGCACATGGATCTCGTCCATGTCTCAGTACACCTCTTTCCTCGTTGGAATTATAAAGTTAAATGCCCAAGCGAAATACATGACGGATAGCCCCAATTTGCTTCGAAACACTGAATCACATAATGTGCTTGAAGTCTTTTGTTGTCCCTCTGAGAGCTGACCAAGGGGCCATACCCTTCAAGTTGTCTTGTTTACTTGGCATTGTTTACTTTAGCCCTGAGGACAAAGATAACCTGTTAAATTTCTTTGATAGCTTCTGTGATGGAAGAGATCAGATAGGGTGGTTTGATACATAGTATGTAGGACATGTCCTAAGCTTTATGGGGCTCTTAATATAGCACAAGTGACAAGTGTTGAAGTTGCTACACTTCATCAAGTGTTAATTAACCCTCTCCTTCCCCGACTCATTTATTTAACATGTCTGTTGGAGCCACTGCATCATTTTGAGCAACAGACACTTGTCACATCTGTCCTACCCATTGAGTAGTTCTGTAATGGACACTTCAAGATGACAAAAGAAATAGGGCTGCACAATTTAGAGAAAAATTTTTCTCTGATAACAATTGTGATTGTGATTGTGATTTAAAATGCGATTTAAAAAATGTAGGTTTACTGTGTTTGTTTGTAGGGCTGTAGGCAAAATTTTGTGATTATATATCAAAATATAAAAATTATTACTATTACTAAATTACTAAATAAAATATATTTTAAATAGTTTATATAATTATTAATTTTTTTTTTTTTTTAACAACTGTATAATAACAATGCTAATACAAATACAAACACTAGTGGATAATAAGCTGCTTGTGTGTAACTGTGCATTCACACCGCCACTGGTGAGAGCATCAAAATTCGCCCTGGCTGCCCTGCCAACAACGCTGTACTGTGCGTTCAAACTGCTGCTGGAGGGAGGGTCAAAGTAAATGACAAGTTGTGGCAACCAATCGGAATCCTCTCAAGCGAGGTCCTCTACATTCCGATTGGTTGCCGCCGAACCGCATCATAGCTCATTACTATAAAGTTGACCTGGCTTCAACTCTCCTCGACGCTCTCACCGTGTCTTGGACGGCTCTCGCCGGAGCTCGCATTGAAAATGAATGACTTCCTGTCACTTTGACACTCTCGTTGGCGGCAGTGTGAACGCACACTAAGAATAATTAAATCAAAACTTTGCAATTTGATAATTGCACTAAGCCAGTGGTTCCCAAACTTTTTAGAGTGGAGTACCCCCTGAGGCATTTACCATCATTCTGCGTACCTCCTCTCTTCCACTTAGATTGTAAATTTTCCAATAAGGGACAATATTTGCCCCCTAAATTGACTTTCTGGTGCATTTTTTTAATCTTTGTGAATACCTTTACAACATTAATGTTTTAAATTTAAAAAATGTTCAATAGAGAAATATGCAATGCTAAAAACGTGAAAAGTGATTATTTTAAATACTAAAACCGCCAGTAGATGGTGGTAAGTCACTGTCTTAATGCGTGAGTCATCGAGCCATTCGTTTAAAGAAGCAAGTGGCTGTATTTATGAATGGATCATTGAATCACGATTTTCACGAACGGTTCATTCAAAGTTGCAGATTTGTTCTCGAAACACTGTTGTGTTGTAATCCTGCTGTTGCTTTCGTTGCAAAATAGAGCAAATACTGACAATACTGTGAAGAATAACACTTAATATTATCCTTTTGTTTGTTGAGCTGTTGTGTGGATATTTGGAACAACATTAAAAACAAGAACTCGCAAAAGGTAGGCTATATTTTGTATCAAGACTTTGTGCCAGGCTATTGTTCTTCATGCTAGTAAGTGCTAAATCTAAAGGTACAGAACGGCAGTTATGTAGCACGAATTGCTTAGGCAGCAGACTCTGCACGCAACCTATATGCACCCATATGCGCGCTGCTTATGTGGAAATGGACGCTGTCAGATTTGACCGCAAAAGATGTGTTATTTTGATTGCATGTCATTTGGCATTGTGCCTGTTAGAAAATACCTGATCGGTTTTAATGTTGTTTTAAGGTAGGGAAGAATTAAATGAACTGCAAAATTTGCTGATTAGCATCTCAGAGTGTTGGGTCAAGCAGACATTTTCTCAAGGTTTTGAGTTTAAAAAAAAAAAAAAAAAGGTCAAATTATTTGTGGCATGTTGCTTACATGATTTTAGTGGTTAGCATGAATGTCTCATTAAGGCCTTCACACTTAATTAACAGGAGATCTGGAGAACCTTAACATCCTGTCTCTTTTCCTTTAGCTGCCAGGTCCATCTCTTGCAATGATGAGGTGGAAGATTCCGATCCACACTCTTCCCTGAGATGGAGGCGATTCATTCTCAGCCCCTTTGTCGTCTCAGCTCACCAAAAGGTCAATGACTTGACCCATTGTGCATCATGACCATTGAGCAGGCTATTAATGGAGACTGAGGGGGTCTGTTTGTTTGATTTACTTGGACAAGTGTCCACTGGAGGTCCCATGATGCATTTTACTCCTTTGAGTTGCTTGTCATTCCTTCATTATCCCTTGTTCGAGCCAGCTATATGATGGAGACAGAGAATACAGGTATTAATATTTGCATTATGTATCCCTATCTTTGTCTATCTGTCTGAATTTGATTGGTCTCCACAAGAACACATTATTCCATTACGCAAACTGGCATGACTTTTGACATCTGCTGTGCTAATGTTTCTTTTTCCCTCACTCTCTTGTCCCTGATTTTTCTATCCCCACTCAGCCACACACAAACACTCTGCTTCCCGCAGGAGAAGTTCCAACACGTCTCTGAAGCACAGATGAAGGTAATGCAAAACAATGCTCTTTCCTTTTTATTTTTAGTTGCTCAGTGTTGTAATTGGTAGGATAAATGTTTTAAATATTGTATTTCATAAATACTGAATTAAACTGTTTAAGAAACTAAAAACAATCACATGATCATACTATGTCAGAACCATTACAATTACATTTTTTTCGCTTTGGCTCATTTTTCTAAACAGTCTTAACATTCTCTAAACTGTAAGTGCAGCTGTCACAACTGTTAGCTTGAACATCAGAACTATCACATCTGCAAAATGTAGTTACTCACCCAAAACATTTAATTCATGCTTCAAAACCTAGTTAATGTATCAGTAAGTTGGCCAATGCCACCAAAATAAAAAGTGTTTTTGCTATTGTGTGAGCCACACTGTTCAAAATGCATTTTGGTCATATTTTCACCATGGAAATATTTGTTATATACAAATTTCATGTGTTTTCTACTTTTTAGTTGACACCGTCTGTTTTCTACACTATACAAGAATGTCATTATGGTCTAGCTGAATGCTCTTGTGTATCACACTGTAACACTTAGTCCACTGATGGCAGGTTTAAAGAACCCATGTGCAGTTTATCAGAATCAAAAACTATGAACAAATACAAGATAAACAGAAACTTGACTTGCATTGGCCATGACACAAAGACTCACCAACAGCAGGTTACATATAACAGAGCTAGACAAGAGAACAATGAACCATGAGGGCTATTTATACAGAAAGACTAATGACAAACAAGGAACACCTGTGCAATGACTCAATAAAAACATGACACATAGACAAGGGAACCAATCAGAACAAGATACATGAATAAAAGGGGCACATGACAGGATCACATGAGGAGCAAGGGAATCACATGACAACAGGAACAATGACAGTGAGCATGAATACAAAATAAAAGACATGAACACAAAAAACAAAACCAACCGTGACACACACTGAAGTCAATACTGTAGTACACAAAAAGAAAATGGACATTTTTACAGTGTACTTATTGTGTTCATTTTATTTATGGTGCGTTCACACCAGACGCGAATGAAGTGTTAAGCACGTGTGATGTACGTGTTAAGTCAATGCAAAGACACGATAGACATCCTGCGGCGTTAGGGTTAGGGTTAGGTTAGGGTTAGGGTTAATCCGAAACAACAATGGAGGACAAAATCATTGTCGCTGTATGTGGATACCCGGAGCTGTACGATACATCTTCGTACTTTTATAGAAACAGGAATAAAAAGGATCTTGCTTGGAAGAAAGTGAGTGAGGAGGTCGGACAATCTGGTAAGTTGTAAAAAACGCTCTTTACTCAATTTGAGCTATATATATATATATATATATATATATATACATATTGAGACTACAAGCTAGCTAATTCGCCATATTCGCATCTGTTGTGAAGTGAATTTCACGTGCGAATGCAGCGAATTTCACACGCGAATGAAGCAAGTAAACTCAAAATGTTCAAGCGTCCAACTACACGCCAATAGCGTCACAAGTCGCGTCTGGTGTGAACGCCCCATTACAAAACACTTTTGCTGCTATTGAGGTAGATACGGGTACGGTTAGGGACAGATTCGGTGGTATGGGTAGGTTTAAGGGTGGTTTAAGGTGTAAGTGAATGGTCTACAGTGTAATTATAGGTTTAATTACAGCTATAATTACATGCAGGTATTATTTAAAATATATGTACAATGTAAAAACATCAACACAATATGTGTATTGTATCAAATGATAAACCCTCTGGGGTCTGAGGGTGTTTTTGGGCCCTGGAAAATTTTTGACATGCCCTGAAATTTGTGTTTCAGTTTATTATAAACATATTAATGGCTAAAGTCTGTTTACACTGTATTCTGTATTCAATAATATGTGAGCAACATGTATGTACATGATTTTTGAGAAAATAATGTTTGTGTGGTTATTGAAAAAACAAAATAATAAATCACTGAAATAAGGCCGTATAACAGTAAAAATTGTTCACAAGACTTTTGATAACTGAATCTTGTAGTTTTATTCTTCAAAACGATGTGAAAGTCATCCTGCCCACTCATTCACATAAAACAATATATTGATTTAAATTTTGTAAGACACTTTAGTTTAGCAAGACCATTTGCAAGTAGGCATGAATCATCCTTAATAATGATGTGATTCACACCTGCGTGGGAAGACAATGACCCCTCCCCTATGAGTCTATCAATGAGGAATGTTACAGAGGGAACTACAAGAAATATATATATATATATATATATATAATATATATGTGTATATATGTATTGTTTGTAGCTTATTTAGAATATAGTTAACAATAAAATCCAAATATAAATGAGGGTCAAAAGCACATTTTGAGCACATAGTCATAACTGGAAACATATCCTGTTCAAATAAATAAGTGAACCGCATACCTGGCATTTCCAATGTGTTTGATGTTTCTGTGCACTGGAGAAAAAGAAGTTCCCTGCTTCCAGTCAGTGAGCTCATCTTCACCATATTCATATAGAATATCAGTCCAATGTAGCTGTACAGCTCACTGATGGTCACATTTGTCCATTTGACTCTTTGACCTTTTGCATTTGTCCTGGCAGCCTGTGCATTGTGTGCACAGAACTGAGACAACACTCACAGGGGAGAGTTTGTGGTCCAGGTTCACATGCTGGCCGGTATCTGGTCACTGTCATTCTCACATCTGTGTAAATATATAAATAAATAAAACATCTATGAGCATGCTGGTAGCAGAATCATATCAAATATAGTATTAACATTAATATAATGAAAAACATGATTTTTGTAATGTCATACACCCATGCATGTATTACACAGTACATAAACAAAATATGTATATTACATTTAAAAAATTGTATATTAAAAGTAAAAAAATAAAAAAAATAGCACATACCCCTTAAATATTATAGATCAAGTTGCTCCTCAAAATGAAACCGAAACCACAATCATTCTCTTTTTCTGAGGTAAATTCTTCCAGGATTACTCCTCACCACGTCCCAAAACAATGTAAAGTAAATGAATCTGGTAAAACTTGATGCGTTTTATCTAGTTGATGTGGGAGTTCACTCTATTTGCATGTATCTCCTCAGATCATTACAGTATGAATAGCCCGCGCTGTCAGTAGGCGTGTTTACGTTAACGGTAATGGGGTCACACGCAAACAACTGGACATCTCTCGCTTTTCATACAGATTACATAAACAGATTATTTGTTTTCATTTTGAATTAGAACAGTAGACACTTAAATGTTCCTATAGATATATTGTTCATGTCTGTGCGACAAGTATTTGCCAAGTTTTGTTTCATTTTAGTGATGCAGTCCAGAAAAAAGTTCACGGAGACCTAAAGATGGCAGTTTTGATTTTGATTGTAAGTGGACACGTAAAAATAGCCCTTTACAGTTTTGAATGATATATTGCTTTTATCTATATGACCATAAATGAAGGAGAATTTTAAGTCAATTCAGCTGCTATGTGAAAAAAAAAAATCCACTAAAATGTGTTGAAACATTTGTTGACCTCAGAGGGTTAATGTAAATGTTAGTACATAGTAGTTAAAGACACCTAATATGAAGTGGGACCAAACATTTTTATTATGTGTTAGACATAAACTGAAAATTTACTATATGTCTTTCAATTCAATTCAATTCACATTTATTTGTATAGCGCTTTTCACAATACATATCGTTTCAAAGCTGCTTTACAGAAAATGCATGTCAACATTACAGTTTAGAATAATATGTTTTCAGAGGTGAAAATTATGTATTATTTCTTCCCATAACACCACCAGCACCACCACACATTCTTACAAATCATCCTATTGCTCTTCCACGACAAGCAACTGTGGATTTTCTGTTTACATGTAACACATTTGTACAAACATAAAGTGCTGTTGCTGTTTAGGGATTTAGATGCTCCTCCATGTTCAAAAATAGTAGTGATTGTGCTGGGCAAACTCCATATAGCCTACTGTATGCTTCCAAACTTGATGGTTTGATTGGTAAAATTTTGATTCCTATTTCATTACAATGGCAGGCCATTTGCCAATTTAGCAGACATTACAAAAATTCCATGTCATAGGTATTTATGGAATATACATGCATGTAGTAAATTGATCATTCAAAAAATTCTGTATAATTTTATTTCAATAGTCACTGGTTATGATTGTTAAAGGGTGAAATGCCTGGGTCATACATCACACCAAAATTTAAAGAAGAAATAATGTTTGCATAAAGAAATTAAAGCCTTTAAACTAGGGCTGTCAATAGATTAATTTTAATTGTGATGTTTATTTTGTCATCATCTGCTATATCCAGCAAAGTAAACTATCAGATTGAATGGTGATTCTCACAAAACTGCTTTTTTTAGGTGTCTTTCCAAAAAAAAGTACATTTGAAAACTTCAAAAGGACACAAAATAACCAAACGAAAAAAAGAGTCCATATATTTAATAATTAATTTATGCACGCTGATATATTCGAATGTTATCCAAATGAAGTCACAATGAAAAAGAAAAAGTAGGACTATTTTTCTTTGCAATTGTCTTTCTTTTGTTGTTGGGGTTAAATATGACGTTTATCTGTGAGATTGATTACATTACTTACTGAGAATGTGTTTTGATAATATAATCAATTAGTAGCGGAGAGTGGGGCAAGTTGTCACAATAGATATATCTCAGTAACTTTTGGGTCATTATGCAAACTGCATATATGTTAGCAGTGCTATTTTTTTTTGGTCTCTAACTATAAATGAAGACAAAACTAGTTGTTAATTGTGTCCTCCAAACTACATTTCTAATATCATTCTTTGTAATGGCTTTTGGGTAAATAAGTAAATATAATTGACACTGACATACATTAATATCAAAGGTCAGTTACACAATGGAAAGTTGTACTGTGTTCTCAGGAGTATTTTTCATAAACATCAGGTTATTGAGATGTTTATGAGATTATCACATGTTATATTCTCTCACATACAGTCCTTTCTCATTTGTTACTGTTGGTGTAATTAGTAACAATTTACAATAAGGTTCAGTTTATTCATGCATTTTTTTTTATGTATTAGGTTACACGAACTAATGATGAACAATGGTTTTACAGCATAGGAATATAGGTTAATGTTAATTTGAGCATATACATTTTTTTCGAACATTTCATGAGTTAACAATGAAAATTAGTGTATTTAAATATAGCTTAAATCAACATTTACATAAATTGATACATTGTTGTTCATGGTACTTTATGCATGAACAAATTGAACCCTATTATAAAGTGTAGCACAAGGTTAACATGTTCCACTGAGCAATACCAGTGGAAATGTTAGATTTTTGAAGCCTTTATGTATAAATTGTGTATACATAAATTGATGTTCAAAAATAAACCTACACTGAGAAATTAAAGGAATGAAAAGCTGTGACAACTTGCCCCATCCTGCTTTACATGGACACCTAGAAAGTATGCTTCATATGAGATTTAATGGTGGTGGTGCCCTCAAGTGGAGGTGACTGACTATTGCAGCTCTCAAACTCACAGCATTGTGGAGGTCATTTTAGATTAGGAATTAATATATTGCCAATGTAATTGACGAGAAAGAGATTCTTCAGAATTCTTAAATTCTTAAACCGTAAATTCTCAGTCTAGCTATGACGTCTGTTCACAACAACAATTTATTTCGACTATTTCAAATCATAATTCACATTCACCGGATGCAATGGTCTGTGTAGGCTATTATTATAAGGTACTTGAATTGTTACCTGCATTTTACTGTTCTGTCAAAACCGAATAAATCTAATTTATTGCCTTTGATGAGGCATTATAATAGATCCCCTGTAAATCATAATGCCTTAATTTTATTTTATTCCCTATGGATGATCTGTGTCAAAACATACAGTGTAATGGTCAGTGGCTTACAACTTAATCTGCATTATGTGATTTGCAATACTTTAGTAAAATTGGTAAACACCCTGTATCTTTGTATGGTTGACCCTACTTCAAAAGACAGTTTAAGAACATTTTGAGTTAAGTTTGAATTATCTTAGACTAGACAGCCTAGTCTGTGGCACGTACAGTACATTCAGGCAAATGCAATGTCTACATTGTTAAAAAAAAATAGACAAAAGAGGATGAGGTATTCATTTTCATGTCTGGTTTATTCTACAAAACTACAGAAGAGATCGTCACATCAATCCATGCTTAGAGAGATCCATCTAATATTTTCACTCCTCATCAGCCCCCTTCTGTTAGAAAGAAAAATGTCAAAAGAATGTTAATGTTTAGCTGATCCAGTTTCAAAATGGCTTAAACTCTACACAGCTAACCGACATAATTTTTTTTTTTCTCTCCAATAGCCACACTTGTTAAATAGCAAAATGCATTCCATCAAGTGTAGTTGTTGAAACTACTTGCTATTCATATCCTAAAGTCACTAAAAAGTGCAGATATAGAGTTTACCTATCAAGTTCGCATAACTGTGACTATTTATTTGTGGCTTTTCTGAGGTTTTTATTTTTGTGACCAAAATCACTTGTTTTAAGTACCTTGGATCCTGTATCACGACTCTTGGCTCTCAGCTTGTTGACCTGAGATTCAGCAATATCAGCCCTCTCCTCTGCCTCATCCAGCTCATGCTGCAGCTTACGGAACTTGCCCAGATTAGAGTTGGCTTGTTCTTCCTAAAAATTACACAAAACAGCATTTGTGAAAGTTAAAAGATACAGTTACTGCAGAAGTGTTATCATATGATGGTACCATTGAGGGAAAATACTCACCGCCTCCTCAGCAGCTCTTTTGTAGGATTTGACCTTCAGCTGGAGTTTGTCCACCAGATCCTGCAGGCGAGCCAGATTCTTTCGGTCTTCCTCAGTCTATGCAATGCAAAAATGTTTTTAGCATATCCAGTATACATTTAAATACTGTAAGACAGCACTTTTTGTATTTTCGATAGATACCATGATCAAATCAACCAGGGGCAAAATTGTTAGTAGGCAATATTTTTCCTACCTGGTAGGTGAGCTCCTTGATGCGTCTCTCATATTTACGTATTCCCTTGACAGAGTCACTGGCCTTTCTCTGTTCTATCTCCACCTCACTTTCCAGCTCTCTCACCTAACAGATGTGTAACAATTTTAGTATAAAAATGTAAAAACTTAGAATAAGCATTTTACAGAAAACACAGTATACTTGTTTCTAAAAACACCAGCACCTTACCCTGGCTTCCAGTTTCTGGACCTGCTTCTTGCCACCCTTCATAGCGATCTGCTCAGCTTCATCCAGACGGTGCTGCAGGTCCTTGATGGTCTGCTCCATGTTCTTCTTCATGCGCTCCAGATGAGCACTGGTGTCCTGCTCCTTCTTCAGCTCCTCAGCCATCATGGCAGCATCAGTGATGGCCTTCTTGGCTTTTTCCTCAGCATTCCTGCACTCCTGCACTGCCTCCTCAACCTCAGTCTGAAGCTGAGAATTATCTCCCTCCAGCTTCTTCTTCTGATTCAGCAGGCTGGTGTTCTGAACATGGACAATGTTGACATTCATGTAGTCTCTAGTTAATATTGTGTACTAAGAGAGAGTTTAAAGGTTTTACTTGTGTTTTTGTAGTGCAAATGTGTCATACCTGAGAATGCAGGAGCTGAACTCTCTCACTGACATCCAGCAGTTCCTGCTCAGCCAGTTTCCTTCCTCTTTCAGTTTGTTCCACCATGGATCTCAGCTCATCCAGTTCAGCCTGCAGCAGATTGTTGCGTCTCTCCACAATGGCGATGTTCTCTTTGAGATCATCATTACCACGAAGAGCATCATCTAGTTGCAGTTGGGCATCCTGTAAAGTACAAATTTTACAAATAAAAAAAAGACTGAAGAACTATGTTGGATTTCACCTAAGCATCATAAAATCTTGATTTGAAGATTCATCATACTTTGAGATGTCCATGAAGACCCTTGAGTTGCTTCTGGGCTTCTGCTGCCTGTCTGTTAGCCTGGCTGAGCTGAATCTCCATCTCATTGAGGTCTCCCTCCATCTTCTTCTTCAGTCTGAGAGCTTCATTCCTGCTGCGAGTCTCTGATTCCAGTGAGCTCTGCAGGGTATCCACAATTCTCTGCTGGTTCCTCTTGGCCTGCTCCATCTCTTCATCTTTCTCCGTCAGCTTACGTTCAATATCAGCTTTGACTTGATTGAACTCCAGTTGAGCTCTAAGTATCTTGCCTTCCTCATGTTCAAGAGAACCCTATGAAGAGTAAAATCGGTGTTTGTTATTATTGAGATTTAAAGATTTGTTTAGGGGTGTTTTGGGGTGGAATGATCATTTGCCTTAAACAATAGCTTGATTTAAATCAAAGAGTTGTCAAAGGAATATGAATTTTGGGGAAAAATGATTGTTCATCTTTTACCTCAGCCTCCTCCAGAGCAGTTTGTATCTCTTGTTTCTCCTGCTCCAGTTGTTTTCGTAGTTTCTCCAGCTCATGAATACTCTTCCCACTCTCACCAATTTGCTCAGTAAGGTCAGCAATTTCCTCTGTGCAATAGAAATAACATGTACGATACAAGCAATTAAGTATAGTAGGCAGTTTCAGAGAGACTAGCAATAGCAAGCTAGCAAGCTTTAAAAGAATGAGATCCCACCCTCCCCTCAGAGCACTCTCCAAAGCCACACCTCTTTCAGGAGGGTAGGACATTGTATCATCGCATTCGGACTGATTGAACATTTTTTGGTCCTTAGACTTGCACAGTATTTATGTGTACATGTTTTATATATTTAGACCACTTCTATTATTGATTGCTATCAGTGAGTATCAACTAGTATAACAAAACGTGTAAAAAAAAAAAAATATATATATATATATATATATATATATATATATATATATATATATATATATATATTGTCTACCCTACCTTTAAAGTAATGGTTTGGAGTTGTAAAACAACTCTTACCTTGGAGATTCTTGTTCTCCCTCTTCATGCTCTCCAGGTGGTCCAATGACTCCTCATATGAGTTTTTCAATTTAAAGAGTTCAGTGCTCAGAGATCTAGCTTCTTTTTGGGCACTTTCCAGTTCAGTTTGGGACTCCTCATACTTCTGTTTCCATTCAGCCAGGACCTGGTTAAATTAAACAAGGCCAAATGGCCAATGAGAGCAGTCAAGTCAAGTGGTTTTGTAGTAAAGAATAGACCCTATCCATAGTTAGAAACTTAATTTAACACTGAATGTTTTCGGTGCTATTTGGTATTTTACATAGTATTTTGTTTTCTAAATATATGGCTAATGACAAAATGTACTTTCTCTTCTTACTTTATCAAAGTTTCTTTGCTTCTTGTCCAGAGCAGCAGCAGCAGCATTAGATCTCTCCACATCCACCATGAGATCTTCTATCTCATTCTGCAGCCTGTGCTTAGTCTTCTCCAGAGAGGAGCATTTAGCATTAACAGCTTCCACAGCTTCTTCTGCGTCTTGCAGACGCTGAGCCAGTTTCTTCCTGTAATAATCAATTCATTCATTAAACTGTATTTGAAGATCTAAAAAAGGCCACAAAATATAGCATTAAAAATCAGAAAAGTGTCTCATCACAAACCAAACTCTTTTAACATTTAAATATTGTTTGTTTGTTTCTTACTTTGCTTCCTCCAGCTCTTCAGTCCTCTGGATGGCATCAGTTTCATACTTGGTTCTCCACTGTGCCACTTCAGAGTTTGCCTTGGACAGACTACGCTGCAGCTCAGCCTTGGCTTCTTGCTCCTCCTCAAACTGCTCTCTCAGCAGATCGGCATCATGGCGAGCAGACTGAACTGCATGGGCCAGGGCATTCTTAGCCTGAAAAAAATAAATAAATAAAATCGGGGTCAGTTATTTATTACAGTAGTGAATTAGTGAATTTTTGTCTTTAGCAAAAATTTTAGACTTCGATGGAGATTTTGAAAACCTTGATTTCTTCTTCTAGCTGTCTCTTGAGGTCTTCAATTTGCTGAGTGTAGGACTGCTTGCCTCTGGTCAACTGAGACACCAGGGAGTCTTTCTCCTCAAGCTGTCTGGCAAGTTCACCTAAAATGCAATATTAAAAAAAAAAAAAAAAATTCTTCAAGTATCATTATGGTACAGTTGGTAACATAACATAATATTTTGTGTTCTTACCATTTTCAGTTTGCAGCTTGGCTTTTTGCATGGTGAAATCATTGATTGTGCGCTGACCTTCCTCAGCCTTGGTTCTGTACTCACTCATCTGGTCTTCCAGAGTTCTGCACATTTTCTCCAGGTTTGTCTTGAGGATATATTATATCATAATTGATTGCTTTCTTTGACTGACAATACATATGTTATAGACTCTCAACATAATTTCTTTCACTCACCTTTGCCTTTACAAGCTGCTCCATGTTGGAGACCACATCGTCCAGTTCCAGTCTGAGTTCACTCTTCTCTTTCTCCAGCTTCTGCTTCACTCTCTGGAGGTTGTCAATCTGCTCTCCCAGATCAGCCACACTGTCTGCATGTTTCTTCCTCAGTGTAGCTGCAGTGGCCTCATGTTGTAGAGTGGCCTCTTCAAGGTCTCTGCGCACTTTCTGGAACTCAGCTTCACGTTTCTTGTTCATCTCAATCTGGGCAGCAGTTGCTCCACCAGCCTCCTCCAACCTCTCACTGATCTCCTCCAGTTCTCTGGACAGATCAGCTCTCTGTTTCTCAACTTTAGCACGAGCAGCTCTCTCAGCTTCAAGCTCTTCCTCAAGCTCTTCAATACGAGCCTGGTAATGTGCATAAATTCAGAATTAAGGTTAAAATTCAAAAACTATCCAACTGTCTACCTTATTAAGATATATAACGTTTACCTGCAACTCTTTCAGTTTTTTCTGGAGTTGAGACTCCAAAGCTTGTCCATCTTCAATCTTGCTATTGAGCTGGCTTATTTCAAAGTCTTTCCTGCCATTAGATAATGCATCAAACAGCATTAACTAACAATGAACAATACATTTGTTACAGTATTTATTAAACTTTGTTAACGTTAATTAATAAAAATGAAATGTTTCATTGTTGGCTTTTGTTAGCTCAGGCCCATTTATTAATATTTACAGTATTAACAATATTAAATTTCGATTTTGATAATGTGTTAGGAAATGTTTAAATTTACATCACCTAAGAATAATAAATCCTTAAAAAGTATTTTTTATTATTGATTCATGTTAAATAATGTAGTTAACTAAGGTCAGATGGAACCTTATTGACCAAATATGGTTTTATATGTTATAATATATAATATATATTACTTCTTTAGCCGCTCCTCCATCTGCTGCTTATCATTTTCCAAGTCCATCACATTCTCTTGAGTCAACTTCAAGTCACCCTCAAGCTTTCTTTTAGCTCTCTCAAGATCCATGCGAATTTTCTTTTCTTGTTCCAGAGAACCTTCAAGCTAAATTTCATCCCCAAAAAAAATAGAAAAATCTTTAAGCAATTACTTAAAAAAAAAAATGTTCTCATTTTAATTCTAGTGTTATGTTTTCTGGCTCTTACATCATCCACTTGTTGCTCCAGCTTGGCTTTGGCTTTGGTGAGTGTGTTGACTTTGTCTTCCTCACTCTGGAGGTCATCCAGCGTTTGTTGATGGGCCTCCTGAAGAGCTTTCTTCTCCTTGGTCAGCTTAGCGATGATCTCATCCAAAGCTGCCATCTCTTCTGTCAGGTTTTTAACCTGTAGAAATGTGTCATTGTATCAACAGACTCTTACACACCATGATTGCATCACTAACATGTTCAGTGTTGAAAAACTGACCTTGTTCTCAGTAGCATGTTTCTCTTTCTCCACTTTGGCCAGAGTGAGCTCGAGATCATCAATGTCTTTCTTGAGCTCAGAACATTCATCCTCCAGCTTTCGTTTCTTTGCAGTCAGCTCAGCATTCATTTCTTCTTCATCCTCCAGTCTTTCAGTCATTTCTTTGACTTTGGCCTCAAGCTGGATCTTGCTCTTGATCAGACCCTCACATCTCTCCTCAGCATCTGTAAGATTATCTTGCTCCTATCAAAATGAAAAAAAAAAAAAAAATTTGAAAACTTGTTTTGTTTTCTGACTTGTGAAAATGTAAAGAAAAAAAAGGAAAAAAAAGTGCAGAGTTGTATGTGAACTTACAGACTGCACTGCAAGCTGCAGGTCGTTCTTCTCTTGGAGAAGAGAAACCATCTTTTCCTCAAGCTCCTTTCTGCGGGCTTCAGATTTGGCATAAGCCTCCTTTAACTTGGTGAATTCCTCCTTCATGTTGGCCATTTCTTTCTCAGTCTCTGCACTTTTCAGCAGAGGCTTGATCTTGAAGTAGAGCTTCATCCAGGGCCAATTCTTGACACCCATGAAGGCACGTACATTCCACTGGATCACCAACAAAGAATCTCTGTAGATATTAAATAAGAGTGTTTAGTCTTGCATTTTAAATGTAACTTGGAGAATATATTAAAGAGCTAAAATCTAACCTTCTTTCTACAATTTTCTGGAACTCAACTCTTGATAGAAAACCACGAGCCCTGGACTGAATTCCAGTTATAATAAGTGCAAGACGGTCATCTCGCATCTCCTCAAGAGTACCCAGAAGACCAGCCTTAAAAAAGACCTGAATAGTAAAGAATCAAGGGTGTCAAAAAGGGTGTCAATGGAAAAGTGGCTTTGGAAAAAGTTTATGTTAATATAAAAATACCTTAGTATGTCCTAACTTGTATTGGTTGTGATCAATGTCCAGAGAGCCCAGAAGTTTTTCTGCACCCTTCTTGTTATCAATGAACTGTCCCTCAGGGATAGCAGCAGGATTTAGGATGCGGTATCTATCAAAAAAAAAAACAATCACATTAACAATTATTTTTTATATGTATTTTTATTGTAACTTGGAGTCATACATAAAATTTTGTAAGACATAATAGCCATTTAGTTTCATACTAACCGTTGTTTGAAATCTCCATACAGGATCCTGTTGGGGAATCCCTTTCTGCAGATCCTGATGCCCTCCAGCACACCGTTACAGCGCAGCTGGTGCATGACCAGAGGATTCTCCATCGCCCCAGGAGTCTTAGTCTCATTGGGGATGATGCAGCGCACAAAGTGAGGGTGAGTTGACCTCAAGTTGGTCATCAGCTTGTTCAAGTTCTCCTGTTCGTAGACCACAGAGGATTTAGAATTATATGCAATAAAACCTTGTGAGACAAAATAGTGTTATATTATTTCATACCCTATGAAGTGCTGACACCGTCTGGAAGGAAGAACCCTTCTTTTTGCTACCTTTGGCAGCCTTACCTCCAGAATCCGTAGCTGTGAAATTATTATTAAACAGTGAAAGTAGTGCTTTTTTTATTTTATTTTTTTATGTCACACTTCAGTGTGTACTTACCTGAGTCAGCACTGGCATAATTAGCAAACAGAATAGACAGCAGTTTAAGAGTTGACTTCTGAAACAACCCTACAACTGTCTCATTGAGAGGGTCCTTGTTCTTCACCAGCCAGTTACAGATGTTGTAGTCCACAGTGCCAGCATAGTGAACCAGGGAGAAATGGGCCTCTGGTCTACCCTTGATAATCCTGGGCTTCTGGAAGTTTGGATTTTTCCCCATATGGTTGTCATAAAGCTTAGCTTTAAATGTGGCATCGCTGGCTTTGGGGAACATGCACTCCTCTTCAAGGATGGACATGATACCCATGGGCTACAATGAATTGTGGATTTTGACAGTCAATATATCAGTTTGCCACAAGAGTTAATACTGAAAATATTTATTTTTACCCTCACAGTATAATCATCAACATAATATTCACCCACCTTCTCAATAAGCTCAATACAAGCCTGCAAGTCCATGCCAAAGTCAATAAACTCCCACTCAATGCCCTCCTTCTTGTATTCCTCTTGCTCCAGCACAAACATGTGGTGGTTGAAGAACTGCTGCAACTTCTCATTAGTGAAGTTGATGCACAGCTGCTCAAAGGTGTTGAACTGGAATATATAGGTGCAGGTGGAATATATTGTTAATCACAATGGTGCTTGTTGGATTTGTTCTTGAATAACAATAATCAGTTGGTTTCAACTTACATCAAAGATCTCAAATCCAGCAATGTCCAGCACACCAATGAAGTACTGGCGGGGCTGTTTGGTGTCCAGGGATTGGTTGATTCTCACAACCATCCAGAGGAACATCTTTTCGTACACCGACTTTGCCAGAGCACCAATAGAGTAGTACACCTAATAGAGAAAAGATTGAATTTTGCAGGAGACACATTGCAAAAGGAACTATAATGCTAAAAATTCTAATGCCCAGTAGATTATTATTTTCATTCATTACCTGCTGGACATTCTGTCCTTTGGTGACCCACTCATTTCCTACTTTGACTCTTGGGTGGCACAAACCCTTGATCAAGTCAGCTGAATTTAGGCCCATTAGGTATGAGACTTTGTCAGCATCTACATGTTAAAAAAGAATACAGAGCTATGACTTTATATTCAACATGTCTTAGACTTTCTTTTTCTTTTATGAAGCCGAGATTCCAAGTTATACTGACCCTCAGTCCCATCAGCCTCGGCCTGTTCCTCTCTTTGCTTCTGTTTGAACTTCATGTTGCCGTAGTGCATGACGGCACCAGTCAGCTTGTAGATGCTGTTCTTCTCTTCATTGGTGAAGCCCAACACATCGAACGCTTCCTACAGCAAATGTACAGAGCATGTTAAATTTCATGGCAAATGTTTCCTTTTCTACTTTTTTGCAGGTACAGCACAAGTCTTTCTTTATACTTTTGAAGAATAGACTGGCCAAGAGAATCATTTACTCTCTTCCAAGTCGCTCTTATGACTTAATTTCTTCTGTAAAACACAAAAGGAGAGCGTGTTCACGCTGTTCTTTTCCTCACACAGTCACATGACTTCAGAAAAACAAATTATGTGGACCTTTTATGGTCCTTATTTTTATACTAATTGACTAATACCCCTGATCATTATATGCTTTTATTGTATAGAAACCAGCAAAGACATTATCAATTCATGTTCCACAGCAGAAACCCAGTCATACAAGTTGTCAAATGTTCTAATGGTGAACAAATTGCAAATGCTGGGTGGACTATTTTTTATAATATTTTATAAATTGGTATCTTGTATTGTGTGTACTGCCTATCATTTAACAAACACCTACGTCAGTGGCCATCAGCTCGTCACCGTCATTAATTGAAGCCACTTGTGTCTCTCCTTGGGAGATGAAGGCGTAGTCAAAGGGGTTGTTGGTGATGAGCAGCATCTCTAAGGAGAAATTAGAACTAAGATCAGAAAAAACTCTTCTAATTAGAGATGGTGATGTTATTAGATATGGTAAGTAATTTTACCCAGCAGTTCTGGTCTTCTCTGGGACAGAATTTGATAGAAGATGTGGTAGTCTCTTTCAGCCTTGAGCTGAAAAGTGACACGAGACTTCTCCAGCAGATCTACATGAATTGATAAACAGATAAACATTAAAACAGTTAGACATTTCATAAATGATTTATTGCAATGATGTTGGGCAGTAAAGTACTCACAAGTCTCAATGTCAGCAGAAGATAACTTTCCACTGACTCCAAAATGGATACGGATAAATTTACCCTGTAAATAAAAAAATACATAATACAATACATAACATGCTCAAATAACATGTCATGGAAACCAATATAGAATAACAACACCAATGTAAACCCCTTACAAATCTGGAGGAGTTGTCATTTCTGATGGTCTTGGCATTACCAAAAGCCTCCAGAGCAGGATTACACTGGATGATTTGATCCTCCAAAGTTCCCTGAGAATCATATTTTAATAATAAGTGTCTAAAACATTTGATGTACCTACAGCAGTGCATATTTTACGACATTACAGGGCTCTAGACTGCGAGCAAAATGGTCGCAAATGCAATCGTTTTTTTTTTTTTTTTTTTTAAATGTGCGAGTTAAAATTTCACACAGTCGCATTGGTGCGAGTGCATAATCTTCAGTTTGTTTTGTTGCCTGGCTGTCAAGTGTTCTCCGTCAAGTTTTTTTTTTTTTTTGTCTATGGTGTGATCAGTCTTGGCTGGTCCCTGGAGCATATGATCAGAATGATTAGAATGTTCAATGCATCACGTGATGAATTCAAATGGCTGGCACTCCCAACATAGCCAACAAGTTTGTGAATATTTTGAATAAAAAAGGCTGTAGCTACATCAATGCAAAACCAGCAAATACAAATTAAGAGAATGATTCATCAACATGCAAGGTCATTATGATTTATATAAAAAAAGGGTGCGACCAAGTTGTAACTCTGTGCGACCAACTGAGAAAGTTAGTCGCACCAGTGCGACCAGTGGGAAGAATGAGTGTAGAGCCCTGCATTATGTAGTCTTATAAAAAAATAATAATAATTATCTATAGAGAATTTAAGTCACAGTATGTGTAAATGCATTGCAATATGGTACAAGTAAGGGAGTATCAAATGATGACAATTTGTGACTCCAGTACTTAACATATAAAGACATCATTAATTTAGTAATTATTTTTTGTATGCTATGCTATATAGAAGGTATATTCATTCATCCATAATGAGCCTTTTTTTTTTAAATTAAGCACCTTTTTCTCCTGTGATGGATCCTTCTTGCCGGTTGTTGCTGCAATGCTCGCAAAGTACTGGATCACTCTTTTAGTGTTCACAGTCTTTCCAGCACCGGATTCTCCACTTAGAATAAAAACGGTTAATTAAAAGGCTGATAAAATGCAGCATAGAAAGAAAATGTTGGTGAAAGGAGGAATATTATGCTATGTCATGTAAATATGTATTATTTACGTGATCAGGACAGACTGGTTTTCTCTGTCTGTAAGAAAATAAAACATAAGAAACTTAGCATTTGAAATTGCATTAGAAATCTCCAAATATTACAAGTCAGATCATCACCTGACAGCATGTACTGGTAGGCATTGTCTGAGATGGAGAAGATGTGAGGAGGAGCTTCACTCCTCTTCTTGCCTCTATAGGCATTGACGACTTCCTGGTTGTACACTGGCAGCCACTTGTAGGGATTCACAGTGACACAGAAGAGCCCAGAGTAGGTCTATAGCAAGGCAAGGCAAGTTTATTTATGTAGCACTTCATAAATAATTTCATACACAATGGTAATTCAAAGTGCTTTACGTAAAAAGGAATAAAAATAATCATAAAATAATCACAACATATGCATAAGAAATAGAATTATCATGCCTGAGTACCTGAATCTCTAAATTTGGGGCTCCTCTGTCTGAATGGAGGAGTCAGAGAGTTGCGGTTCATGAGACACACTAGTAGCAACTTCCTACCCTTCAGTGGAGAGGAGTTATTCCGACACCTTCTGCCTCTGATGGCTTCCAGTGTCCCTCCGACCCCTTGATGGAGTGGAGTTATCAGCCTCTGATGGCTTTCGGTAAAACACCATCCTGCATCCAAAGACTAAGTGTGTGCGTAAACGCACCGTCTCATTTCCCAATTCTCTCAACTCTTCCAACCAGACAGGCCTAACCGATGATAAATAAAATCTTAACCAAACATAAAAACAAGGACAATTAAAACAGTTATGAAAAGGTGCTGTCAGTTGGACGTACAGTGGCACGGTGTTCATTCAATAAATGCACAGCAAAACAGATGTGTTTTGAGTCTGGATTTGAATGTGACTACTGTTGGAGCGCATCTGATCTCTTCTGGAATCTGGTTCCAGCTTCAGCTGACATAATAGCCAAAAGCACTTGCTTTGAATGAATCCTTGGTATTTCTAAATGACTTGATCCTGATGATTTTAGTGATCTGTTAGGTTTATATTTAATGGGCATATCTGCAATGTATTGAGATCCTAGGCAATTGAGTGATTTATATACAACAGTACTTTAAAATCAATTCTAAATGCACCTGGCACGACCCGAGGACTGGTGTGATATGTTCATATTGTCTGGTTCTGCTCAGAATCCTGGCAGCAGTGTTTTGTACGAGCTGCAACTGTCTTATGGTCTTGTAGGGAAGGCCAGTGAGGAGTCCATTACAATAATCCATCCTGCTGGTGATTAATGCATGAACAAGTTTCTCTAAGTCTTGGCTAGAAACAAAGCATCTAATTCTTGCAGTATTTTTGAGATTATAGTATGCTGATTTAGTTATTTCTTTTACATGACTATTGAAACTAAGGTCTGACTCTAGAATCACATCAAGATTCCTGACTTGATTTTTTGTTTTTAGACCCCTAACCTCAAGGTATGCGTTTACCTTGAGAAGTTCATCTTTGTTTCCAGATGCAATGATTTCAGTTTTGTCTTTGTTTAACTGAAGAAAGTTTTGGCACATCCAATTGTTCATTTCTTCAATGCATTGGCACTGGGAGTCAATGGGGTTGTAGTCGTTAGGCGATAGATCTGGGTGTCATCTGCAAAGCTATGGTAAACAGATGGTTCTTTCTCATTATGTGGCTTTGTGGGAGCATATACAGGTTAAACAAGAGCGGTGCAAGAATTGAGCCTTGTGGGACTCCACATGCCATGAATTTATGGTCATCTATACTCACATAATAATCTCTCCCTTCTAAATATGACCAGAACCATTTTAGGACCATCCCAGAAAGCCCAACCCAGTGCAGTATGTTGTGATCGACAGTGTCAAATGCAGCACTTAGATCAAGTAGTACCAGCACTGATTTTATATGTTGCCTGTATCAGTATTTAAGCAAATATAATTTATTAATTTTGAGCGCTGTCTCTGTACTATGATGCTGTCGGAAACTTGTATCCATTCAAGCTTAAGAATTTGTTCAGCTGATTGAGATCTTGCCTATGAAAGGAAGATTTGAGATCACGCAAGATAAAGAGAATGTTGTGAGTGTTTTTTTAAGTCTCGACTCACGTAGATCATCCAGGCTGCGTAACGCTCTTTGAGGTTAAACAGCACAGCGGGCTCATGCAGGAAGGTGAACATCGCCATGTCCTCAATTTTATCGAACTTTGGTGGGTTCTGAGGGTGAATATCAGCCTCCTTCACAGTTACTGTCTGTGGATAACACACAGAAATGTTTTGACAGTCATACTGTACTTCTGTCTACATTCTAATACAATGCAGAGATCAGATCTTACCTTTCCAAATTCAGTGTCAACAGTGACTTTGTCACCATCTCTACTGGTAATGGAGGCTTTGACGTACTCAACCGCAGGGTCAGGTACAAAGCACTCTTTCTTCATGTCGAAGGGGCGAGTTTGGGCCTCCAGACGCTCCTTGTCTGACTTTCGTAAGAACGGAGCAGCTGTTCCAAACTCTGCCATTACAGCATCCCCCATCTTTCAATCAGACTGAGGCAAAGATGACAAAATTCTCTTCAATTAACATTTACAATTAAAAATATATTGTAAAAATAATAAATGACAAAAAGAAAATATTACATAAACACACACACGTATACACAATGTATTGACCTTTATAGCATGCCTTACCTGACAAAATCCAAACCCAAGAAAGTCCAAGTTCTTTCAATAAAAAAAGAAAACATCATTAATGAGAAGTCATCTTATTCTATTGCCTCTTGAACAATTTAATTTAAATTGTGTGTGCTCTTACCTTTAGATGGCACAATGATGTGAGCTTGCAGTATTGTGCTGTAAGTTATCTCTTTATATAAAGGCACAATGACTGTGACGTTGATCATCTGTATATGGTTCGGGTCACTTGTGTGTGTAGCTCATTTTGGATGCTTGAAAAAAAATCTGTGCGAGTCACAGTAGTTTAGCATGTGGTGTGTGGTGCGAAAGATCAGAAAGGATCTAAATCACAATGGTGCTATTTTTGTCTCATATGTATAACTTCTTACTTTTTTTTTTTAAAGATATCAGATATTTACTAAAAAAAAAATACTGAAATTTACACCTTGACTTTCATATTTTGTAGTTATTTTCATAGGGCAATTTTTTTTTTTTTTTTTTTTTTATGTACGTACAGCATTATAGAGGTGGAGATTCTTGTGTATATATAATGTATCTGATCCATTGTTAAACATTTACACACTTTTTTAATAAAATTGTACAAAGCTTAATTGACAGTTAGGTCCAGCAATGATGCGCTATGATGCTTTTGTGTGTCATTTTCTGTCCTCAAAGAGAGACAGGCTTGTACTGGGAATTTCACAGGTTTATCTTTGTGCTCAAGGATAAAGACAAGGTAACAATGCCTCATGAGCAAGACGGCTGTCACGGAACTGTAAAATTGTCAGTAGACAGCTGTAATGGCAACAATGAATATCTGCACTTGCCGACCTTTTGTTCTCGCCTAATGCAGAGACAGCTGCAACTCTTGCTTGTTCTTGTTGCTATGACCTTTCTTGATTTCCCAATGTTATATCCATCATTTGTGTTTTACAGGTTGTACCAAGCTCATTTGCAGTTAAAATAAACACCTTCATTCATGTTCAACCATGTTTAACCATGTTCTTCAAAAAGATTTTTCAGCTTTACAGAGATTCCCAAAACAAATGCATGAAACGGATTCTGTAAGATACAAAATGCAATTTATATATTTACAGAAGTTAATATATTCTGAATACATTACAGCAGTGTTACTGTTTCTGTGCATCAGTTAACACAAAGCTGCTCATAATTATTCCAGGAAGAACATGGAGAGCAGGTCAAACTAACCATCTTAGCCCCAGATCTGTTTCTAAACAGTGTTAATGTATTGTCAGCTCTAAAGTGTTGATTTGTTGGGGAGCCATGTGAGCCATCACTCAAGACCTTTTGTGAGGTTTCTGGCCTGCCTTGACCTCTTGTCCCTCAGTTATTCTGCACCCTCTCAACAAGCACCTTACTTAGTCTTAGCACTTGGGCAATCTATTCTAGGCCCCTCATCCTTTACAGAGCCTCATTCTCAGCTGTCTATTCACCCTGGTTTATCAGATCTCAGGAGCAAGAATGGAAGAAACGGGAGCAACCTTATGTCTAATGAATTTTGTAATCTGAGCTTCCTTTTGTCACTGGGTGCTTTAGAATGGTCTTGCATCTGTTAAATAGGAATCCATTGTGTCTCTACTTCCTGGCTTCTGCTTCAGACCATGCAGCTAGTTTTGCTACTTAAACTTTGAGTTAAAAGCTGAAGTAGGTGTAATTAATACGCATTAAACAATGGCACATTGATTAAATGCAACAGTCGCGAGAAAATAGTTCTTGTTGTAGTTTCATTAAGATTAGGACTGTCACTATAGATTATTTTGGTAATCGAGTAATCGTTCAATTATCGAGTAATCAGATAACCATCAGTAACCATTAAAATAAATTAAAATACATGGGTATAATAAGGCAATAATAATTGGTTCAAATGAAGTATCAAAAGCAAGTAATTATATGGTTTTATTGAACAACGCTGTTAAAATACATAATGTAATATACATCATATAAACTTATGTACATTATGTATTATACCAAATGTGACCCGTGCTGTGGCAAAATGAACCAGAAAGCGCACAGGCTGATTACGAGCTACATGCAAAACAAGTGGAAAATGTCAATTATGGTCGAATTTGAGGTTTTCACAAAAATAAGTTCATTAAGCCCTCATCTATCAATCGCAATGCTCCAAATAGCAATTAAACATCTAAAAGTATCTTTATTTGTACTTTATCTAAGAGGAGTACCTTTCCTTTGTCCATGAAAAATGCTGTTTTTCTCTGCTCGCTTCTCAACTACTGGGGCTTCCTCTCAGCACAAGTTTGGTATCGTTGTAAAGCGCAGGCTTTCCAACTTTCTGAATATTTATAGCAAATTCTTGATGGCATGAGTCTGAACCAGTGAAATGTTATTTTTAAATTATGTTAGATGTAAACAAAACAATCTTACTGGGGTCATTTTATGGATCTGAAAATTCATGTATATAATATTATCTCTATATTTTAATGTTTTAAGCAATGATTCATAAAAAAGGAATAAGAAAGCTGCAAACTGCATCTCTCGTTCAGACTTGCTCTGGCTCTCTCGTACACTCTACCCCATTGGATTTTTAAAAAGTCAAATTCCCCTTAAATTTGATTTTAGTTGTCAGTATATGCCTGAACATTACCGCAGTAATGACAGATACAGTAGGTCTTTGATACCATCCAGATTGGCAGTAACAAACCCACTTATATTTTCTTTATTATGCTTGATATAAAAAGTCATTGAAAGTCCTTGAATCTGGTGTTCCTGAAAGAGTGGGAACCCTAAACTAAAATTAAAGTGAAAACAGAAAATGTAAATTGTAATAAAACTGTAATAGTGTCTCAATGATACAAAAATAACACTGGATCAAAAGTCCACATTTGAAAATCTGAATTTTTTTAATATAAAAATATTTTCTGTGTCCAGGCTAAAATCTTGACGAATAGCCCCAAAATGCTTCGAAGCAGCAAATCACATAGCGTGCTTGAAGTCTGTTGCTGTCCCTCAGAGAGCTGACCGAGAGGCCATACCCTTCAAGTTGTCTTGTTTACATGGCATTGTTTCCTTTACTTTAGCCCTGAGGACAAAGATAACCTGTTAAATTCTTTTGAATGCTTCTGTGATGGAAGAGGTCTGATAGGGTGGTTTGAAATGTATATAGGACATGCCTCATCTGTAGACATCCATCACTTGCATGAACTCTTACTACTTGAGTTACATGACCTAATGCCTCCTCCATGCCATGCTTGAGATATTGTTTAACTACCTTGAACCTTCAGAAGCTATGGCTACCTCTCATTGAACAATGTTAATGCACAAATTGCCTACAATTTATCATACTGCCTGTATGTCTATGAAAAATGGTCATTGTCAAGTATATAACTTTTTTTAGCTTTTCATGTGCGTCAGAGGCTCCTCTCACATATAGTACTGTATGTGCTGAGCTTTATGTTCCTAATATAGCACAAGTGACATAAGGTACAAGTAACATTCTTCAACAAGTGTTAATTATCCCCCTCCTTCCCCGACTCCTCCTTTAACACGTATGTTGGAGCCACTGCATCATCTTGAGCAACAACAGGCACTTGTCATATCTCTCCTACCCATTGAGAAGTTCTGTAATGGACAGTTCACTTGTCTCAGATGTGTTTGCTACTAGAATTTCTATTTGGGACCATTAGCAAAGGTAAGCCAACAGTATGTTATCTACAGATTTGATTTGATTGTATGTATGTTAAGGGCCTGTTCTGACCTGTTTTAATAATCTCTGCTATAAGTTAGTGGTACTTCCAAGTTTTGGGAGGATGACCTGCACAATTTTGGATTTCATTGCATACATTTTTACTTACCTATTATTGTTTATAACTACATTAACCAGCACACCTAATATTGACAAAATTACAATTTTGTAGTGGTCAGCTGATGCCTGAAAAAATGGTTTTAGTAAGTATTTTTACTCTTTAATTTGATTCTGTAAAGCACACATAGTTTATACCACTAGTGACAATGACAGTTTGGTTTTAAAATAACACAATGTGACAGAAGTTTAATTTGCACATTTTCTTTATTCTATTGATCGAGACTAATGGATTCAAAGCAACACATTAGATTTTGAGAGCAGAGATGGGAGAGCTTCATTCCTCATCATGTCCTTTCTGTTCAAGGAAGAAAAAAGACAAAGATGTAAGATTCATTTATCTTATTAGAAAGTATAATACATTTTGACCATGAATATGATTGTTTAAAATTATTTTCTAAAATTTCATTGCACAACAATAACATTTAGTTGCCATTAGCTCTGCTTATCAAGGCTTTTTGTAGCAATAGCATATTATTTTTCATTTGGAAGTTTCGTAATATTTAGTGGGTAGGTTTCCATAGTCAAGTAGTTCCTTTAAATTTTAGAGTTGCTTTAGAGTTAATGTTAATGACAGTATGCACCACATCTGACAAGTCATTTAACATTTTTTTGCAAACAATAAATACTTACCTTGACTCCTGTATCACGGCTCTTGGCTCTCAGCTTGTTGACCTGAGATTCAGCAATATCAGCCCTCTCCTCTGCCTCATCCAGCTCATGCTGCAGCTTACGGAACTTGCCCAGATTGGCATTGGCCTGTTCCTCCTGTAAAAACATGAAGATATGAAGATATTTTCTCAAGTAATCCCATACCAAGAAATCAAGTCATATTTTAATTTTAATTTGATCACAATCCAAGTTCATTCATCACAAGACAGAACAGACAGAAAATCTTGGCAGTCAAGCTTATGCATTAATTAAAGGGACTAGCCATTTTTTAAATCTCCAGATTTGTGCAACCAAAAATCAAATAAATAAAGGTTGTTAAAGCAAATTCAATTAATTGTCCTGACATTGCTATTTATTATTATTATTATTTTACCCTTATGTTGAGTTTGGGTTATTTTGACCCAGAGAGGATTTTCTTCTTCCCAAAAATGTTAGTGTTATCACATAGGACTAAAACTTACTGACTTTGCTCAGACAGGGTATAACTACTTCCCAAAGTTTTGGGGATATTTTTTTGGTAAACTTGTTACGCTTGTGGTGTTCCTGGTCAAAAAACGACCTACAAAAATTGGATTCAATCTTTGTAAACTTGTTTTCTTTCAATTCGGACAGGTTTTGTATTTCTTGAACTGATTGACCGTAGGCCTCAATGATCTGAGCTTATGCACCTCAGTTTTTTATTGAAAAAAGCAGTATTTGTGTATAATTTTGTAAATATTTAATAAAATATGAAAAATTGCACTGTTTATCACACAACTGTGCTTAAATGTTTTATCAGGATGTTTGTTTTAAAATGCTTTTATCTTGTACAAAATGATACACTTGTGGTGTTCCGGGTCAAAAATGGCTGGCCTACAAAAATAGCTTATAAATATTTAATTATACTATATTATCGCCAAATATTGGATTCAAATCTTTTTTCCAAATTGTTTGTAGGTTAGGGCTTTCAGTTAGGACAGGTTTTGTATTTATTTTTTAAACTGCCTGATTGTAGGCCTCATTGATCTGAGCTTCCATTGAAAATAAATTCAAAACCTGTCCAAACTGAAAGAAAACAAGCTGACAAAAAGACTGAATCCAATATTTGTTGATAATATAGCATAACGAGTTAATTTTTGACTTGGAACACCAAAGGTGTTACAGGGTTTTCAACACAGCGTAAGGGTTAATGAAGCATGATTAGATGCATACATTTTTACTGAAATTATCTTAAACATACCGCCTCCTCAGCAGATCTCTTGTAGGATTTGACCTTCAGCTGGAGTTTGTCCACCAGATCCTGAAGACGTGCCAGATTCTTACGGTCCTCCTCAGTCTGCATATATAGTCAGGGTTGGGGAGTAACGGAATACATGTAACGGCGTTACGTAATCAGGACACAAAAATCTGGTAACTGTAATTTGTTACGGTTATGTAAAAAAAAATAAAGTAATCAGATTACAGTTACATTTTGTAATAAATGTAAATAATATGAGGATTACAATGGTTTCACTTAAAACTAAATAAATTAGTATTTTGACATAATAACGCTATATTGACAGTAGTGATGCGGTTATATCTGTGGAGACAGGGCGGACTGGCCAAGTAATAAAAAAATAACATTTCAATTAATTGCGGATTGGGTCAGGGGTTGATGAGAGATAAATCATTAATATGGTGATTTTAACAAAGACCCGGAACTCTCATTTCACAGTAAAAACGCAACAAACGTGCATTACTCTTTTACTTTCATTTACCTTAATATATCTCTTCAGGGAAAACCAATGAAGGAAAACATATGCCTAGATCACCTCCTAGTTGTTATTATATAAAACAAAGTAAAAAACCTACATTATTGCTTAATAGCTTTCTAAAACTATAGAATTAAAAATGAAAAAGAATGGAAAGAAAGTACCGCGTTGGAGTATTTTACTGAAATAGTTAACCAGGCCTATATACAGCCTTTGCTTGAGATGAACGTATTTAATTTCTTGTGTTTGTGAAGTTGCAGAGACGAAAACAGTGACAGTTTATGTTTGAAGGGAGTAAAGCCTGTGTTTAGGCTATTAAGGAAATGCAATTTTGCAACTTTTATTTTAAATAGCTGCTAAATGTTCATTTAAAAGCAGCCATATAGTCACAGAGCATAGACTTAACCACAATTTATATTGTTTTATAAAATCTTTTACACAAATAAAAATACATTTTTTGTGTCAAAGAAAGTGACCTGGTAGGTGAGCTCCTTGATGCGTCTCTCATATTTACGAATGCCTTTCACAGATTCGCTCGCCTTTCTCTGCTCAAGCTCCACCTCATTTTCCAGTTCTCTCACCTAGAAAAACACAAATTCTTAAGCTCTGAATACAAATACTCATGAATACCAACATAGAAAATGCAGTTACAGAAACTTACTCTGGCCTCCAGTTTCTGGACCTGCTTCTTGCCACCCTTCATGGCGATCTGCTCAGCTTCATCTAGACGGTGCTGCAGGTCCTTGATGGTCTGCTCCATGTTCTTCTTCATGCGCTCCAGATGAGCACTGGTGTCCTGCTCCTTCTTCAGCTCCTCAGCCATCATGGCAGCATCAGTGATGGCCTTCTTGGCTTTTTCCTCAGCATTCCTGCACTCCTGCACTGCCTCCTCAACCTCAGTCTGAAGCTGAGAATTATCTCCCTCCAGCTTCTTCTTCTGATTCAGCAGGCTGGTATTCTGAACAGTGTTGACATTTATGTAGTCTCTAGTTAATATTGTGTACTAAAAATGGGTTTAAAGGTTTTATTTGTCTAATAAAGATGTGCCATACCTGAGAATGCAGGAGCTGAACTCTCTCACTGACATCCAGCAGTTCCTGCTCAGCCAGTTTCCTTCCTCTCTCAGTTTGTTCCACCAGGGATCTCAGCTCATCCAGTTCAGCCTGCAGCAGATTGTTGCGTCTCTCCACAATGGCGATGTTCTCTTTGAGATCATCATTACCACGAAGAGCATCATCTAGTTGCAGTTGGGCATCCTGTAAAATAAAAGTTTTACAAATGAAAAGACTGCAAAACTATGTTCACCTATGCTTTATAACATCTTGATTTGAAGATTCATCATACTTTGAGATGTCCATGAAGACCCTTGAGTTGCTTCTGGGCTTCTGCTGCCTGCCTGTTAGCCTGGCTGAGCTGAATCTCCATCTCATTGAGGTCTCCCTCCATCTTCTTCTTCAGTCTGAGAGCTTCATTCCTGCTGCGAGTCTCTGATTCTAATGAGCTCTGCAGGGTATCCACAATTCTCTGCTGGTTCCTCTTGGCCTGCTCCATCTCTTCATCTTTCTCAGTCAGCTTACGTTCAATGTCTGCTTTGATCTGATTGAACTCCAGTTGAGCTCTCAGAATCTTTCCTTCTTCATGCTCAAGGGAGCCCTGACAGATCAATTAATATAGTTATTTAAAAACATGTTAACTTCTATTAGCACACACTTATTTTAATCGTTTGAATAAATACACAGAACACACTAAAAATATCAACAATTAGATATACCTCAGCCTCCTCCAGAGCAGTTTGAATTTCAGCTTTTTCCTGCTCCAACTGCTTACGAATTTTCTCCAGCTCATGAATGTTCTTTCCAATCTCACCAATTTGTTCAGTGAGATCAGCAATCTCCTCTGTTTATTAGGAAAGGTAATAATGGTTAATACAAGTTAAGATTTTTGTGATATTAATGTGAATGACAATACAAAAAAGGTGTGCACATCCAAAACCTAAATTGGCCTCAGGTGTGGGACAAAAAGATAACAATAAATGAACTAAGGGTATTGTGTCTGACGAAGACCTGACTGGTCAAAATGTTGCGCTGTAAATAAATACATTTTTGGAGCTGTAATTTCAGTGTGTAGACATTTCTTTTCTTTTTTCATTTATATTTATATGAATGCCCAGATGACTAATAAATCAAGGGCACCTTGGAGGTTCTTGTTTTCTCTCTTCATAGTTTCCAAATGATCCAGAGACTCCTCATAAGAGTTCTTCAGTTTGAACAGTTCAGTGCTCAGAGATCTGGCTTCCTTCTGAGAGCTTTCCAGCTCGCTCTGAGATTCCTCATATTTCTGCTTCCATTCAGCTAGGACCTGTTGATAGAATTAGACTTTGATTAGCTACCATTGGAGCTAAATGAACACAAAATATTATTTATCTGTAAGGGTTTTATGCATTCACCTTGTCAAAGTTTCTTTGCTTCTTGTCCAGAGCAGCAGCGACAGCATTAGATCTCTCCACATCCACCATGAGATCTTCTATCTCATTCTGCAGCCTGTGCTTAGTCTTCTCCAGAGAGGAGCATTTAGCATTAACAGCTTCCACAGCTTCTTCTGCATCTTGCAGACGCTGAGCTAGCTTCTTCCTAAAAATATTACAAAGAAGCATTTCTTGAGTTTTTTTTATTATTATTTTTTATTACATACATAATTTACATACGTTTTAAAAAAAAAAAAAAATGTTTCTTACTTTGCTTCCTCCAGCTCCTCAGTCCTCTGGATGGCATCAGTTTCATACTTGGTTCTCCACTGAGCCACTTCAGAGTTTGCCTTGGACAGACTACGCTGCAGCTCAGCCTTGGCTTCTTGCTCCTCCTCATATTGCTCCCTCAGCAGATCAGCATCATGGCGAGCAGACTGAACTGCATGGGCCAGGGCATTCTTAGCCTATGAGGATTGGGAATTTCCTTTTAACAATATACATTGGAATGCAATGGACAGTTGGGTAATAAATCCTTTAAAAAACAAACCTATACCTTGATTTCCTCTTCTAGTTGTCTCTTGAGGTCCTCAATCTGCTGGGTGTAGGACTGTTTGCCTCTTGTTAGCTGAGAGACCAATGAATCCTTTTCTTCCAGCTGTCTAGAAAGCTCCCCTAGATAGAAGTATAACCATTACATTACAGAAAGTAGTGTGCGATCTTGAGTAATTGTCTAACAATACACAGGATAAAGTATTTCCTTATCAAAGTACATACCATTCTCAGTTTGTAGCTTAGCTTTTTGCATGGTAAAGTCATTGATGCTGCGCTGTCCTTCTTCGTATTTTGTTCTGTATTCTGACATCTGGTCCTCAAGGGTCCTGCACATTTTCTCCAAGTTTGCCTGGATAGATTAAATCAATTAATCAAACTGAAACAACACAGTGGATGAATAAAAAGTTAAAGTAAGGAATGCCTAAAGTTAACATGGAAACAAGATTTCCATCACCTTGGACTTAGCAAGCTGCTCCATGTTGGAGACCACATCATCCAGTTCCAGTCTGAGTTCACTCTTCTCTTTCTCCAGCTTCTGCTTCACTCTCTGGAGGTTGTCAATCTGCTCTCCCAGATCAGCCACACTGTCTGCATGTTTCTTCCTCAGTGTAGCTGCAGTGGCTTCATGTTGCAGAGTGGCCTCTTCAAGGTCTCTGCGCACTTTCTGGAACTCAGCTTCACGTTTCTTATTCATTTCAATCTGGGCAGCAGTGGCTCCACCAGCCTCCTCCAACCTCTCACTGATCTCCTCCAGTTCTCTGGACAGATCAGCTCTCTGTTTCTCAACTTTGGCACGAGCAGCTCTCTCAGCCTCCAGCTCTTCCTCAAGCTCTTCAATACGGGCCTGGGAATGTGAGGAAGACCAAAGTTAAAGCTAGAATTCCTAACTGTCCAAACGTCCCTATTTTTAAAAATTATAAAATTTACCTGCAGCTCCTTCAGTTTCTTCTGGAGTTGGGCTGCCATTGCCTGCTCATCTTCAATCCTGCTACTGAGCTGACTGATTTCAAAATCCTTCCTGTGTTTCAGAACATATTGGATTACCATTATTAATAAGGACTCAGATTGTGAGCTGTATTCTTGAATAATAATTTCCCCCTCTGGAAAACACACTTTTTAATCCTCTCTTCCATTTGCTGTTTGTCATTTTCCAGGTCCATCACGCTCTCTTGGGTCAACTTTAAGTCTCCCTCGAGCTTCCTCTTTGCCCTCTCCAGATCCATACGAAGCTTCTTTTCCTGTTCCAGGGAACCCTCAAGCTGGAAGGACAATATTTTGTTCAGCATTGTAAATGTCACCTGTTTTCATTTACAACAGAAGTGTCAACAAACCACTCACATCATCCACTTGTTGCTCCAGCTTGGCTTTGGCTTTGGTGAGTGTGTTGACTTTGTCTTCCTCACTCTGGAGGTCATCCAGCGTTTGCTGATGGGCCTCCTGAAGAGCTTTCTTCTCCTTGGTCAGCTTAGCAATGATCTCATCCAAAGCTGCCATCTCTTCTGTCAGGTTTTTAACCTGTAGAAATGTGTCATTGTATCAACAGACTCTTACACACCATGATTGCATCACTAACATGTTCAGTGTTGAAAAACTGACCTTGTTCTCAGTAGCATGTTTCTCTTTCTCCACTTTGGCCAGAGTGAGCTCGAGATCATCAATGTCTTTCTTGAGCTCAGAACATTCATCCTCCAGCTTTCGTTTCTTTGCAGTCAGCTCAGCATTCATTTCCTCTTCATCCTCCAGTCTCTCAGTCAGCTCCTTGGTTTTGGCCTCAAGCTGGATCTTATTCTTGATCAGACCTTCACATCTCTCCTCAGCATCACAAAGATTATCTTGCTCCTATTAAGAAATATGGAATATATAGAACATGAGTGAAACAATATATATATATATATATATATATATATATATATATATATATATATATATATATATATATACATATACATATACATATATTGTTTCACTCATGTTCTCATATTAATACAATCACAAACTCATAAATAGCTTGTAAACATACAGCTTGAACTTGAAGTTGCAGGTCGTTCTTCTCTTGAAGAAGGGAAACCATCTTTTCTTCAAGCTCTTTTCTGCGGGCTTCAGATTTGGCATAAGCCTCTTTCAGCTTCAGGAATTCTTCCTTCATGTTGGCCATCTCTTTCTCCGCTTCAGCAGATCTCAGCAGTGGTTTAATCTTGAAGTACAGCTTCATCCAGGGCCAATTTTTGACACCCATGAAGGCACGTACATTCCACTGGATCACCAACAAAGCATCTCTGTAATATGATACAAAAATGTTTCATATATTTCGTATAAAAAGTACTAGTGCAATTTTTGGGGAATTTAATAGCCTAAAGCTTTACCTGCGGTCAACAATTTTTTGGAATTCGATTCTTGAGAGAAGACCACGAGCTCTAGACTGAATATTTGTGATGATAAGAGCAAGGCGGTCATCTCGCATCTCTTCAAGCGTACCCAGCAGACCAGCCTTGAAGAACACCTTGGGGAATATAAAGGGACTGTTATTTAGCCTTACATTGCACAAGTGATCAGTACATGAATACTAATATGTTTTTGTAGTTTATCTTTTTGTAACCTGAATTATACATTTTATTAGGGTACCTTAGTATGTCCAAATCTGTACTGGCTGTGGTCAATATCCAAAGAGCCTAATAATTTCTCAGCTCCTTTCCTGCTGTCAATGAACTGACCCTCTGGGATGGCAGCAGGGTTAAGGATACGGTATCTGTTGTTGAATAAATTGGAAAATCATTTCAATATTGGCACTGACAATATTAATATGGCATTGTAAAAAAAAAAAAGTCATGTACTGTAAAACAAAGGGGTCATGAAATGGCTCAAATTCTCATAAAAGACATATTGTGCGAACGATTATTTCCAGCAGTTTGTTCAAAGACCTAAGTAAATCCAAATGAGAAACAGTTCTGAATGAGAAACAATATTCAATATTAATATTTGTAAATATGTCTGCTCTTGTTGCATAATCTGTGGACATTTTTGACCCAAGTGTGACTTAGATGTCTTGTATTCATAAATGAATGTACCTCTGCTTGAAATCTCCATACAGGATCCTGTTGGGGAATCCCTTTCTGCAGATCCTGATGCCCTCCAGCACACCGTTACAGCGCAGCTGGTGCATGACCAGAGGATTCTCCATCGCCCCAGGAGTCTTAGTCTCATTGGGGATGATGCAGCGCACAAAGTGAGGGTGAGTTGACCTCAAGTTGGTCATCAACTTGTTCAGGTTCTCCTGTGGATAGACATTATTCATAAATCTTCCTACATTTTAGGTCATGCTATTTAAAGAAATTAAGAAACTAAGCAATATTAAATAAATAATTTCATTATGAATCACTATGAAAGGCACTGTATATGTTACCCTGTGAAGGGCAGACACCGTCTGGAAAGAAGAGCCCTTTTTCTTCTTCTCCTTTCCTTTGCCGCCTCCTCCCTCTGCAGCTGTTGAAAGAAACATTTTTTTCTTAAAATGAACCATGTAATCCTTATTTGTCTCAATAGCCGCTTTTCCACCTTCGGGCCAAACTATCTCATTGTTTAACCATTTAGGACCTGCATGGTTACAAGAAGGAGGTTAGCCAACCTTGCTGATAATTCTGGGCTAAGAACGGTTCGTAATTGTGCCTTGCCGAATCAATCTCTAGCGGAAATATAACTAGAACCGTTCCTTACTGTTCTTAGAACCATTCGGCCCGACAGTGGAAAAGCAGCTAATGATTTCCTTTCTTGGACATCAACACACCTGAGTCAGCACCAGCATAATTAGCAAAGAGGTGAGCCAGAAGTTTCATGGTGGACTTCTGATAGAGGCCAACAACCGTCTCATTAAGAGGGTCCTTGTTTTTCACCAGCCAGTTACAGATGTTGTAGTCCACAGTGCCAGCATAGTGAATCAGGGAGAAATGGGCCTCTGGTTTACCCTTGATAATCCTGGGCTTCTGGAAGTTTGCGGATTTCCCCAAATGGTTGTCATAAAGCTTAGATTTGAATGTTGTGTCACTGGCTTTGGGGAACATGCACTCCTCTTCAAGGATGGACATGATACCCATGGGCTAGCAAACAGTAGAATAAGGGGTTTCAAATTAGATGAGCAGTATTGATCCAATACCTGAGATCTCTCAAATTTAACTTACTCACCTTTTCAATGAGATCAATACAAGCCTGCAAGTCCATGCCAAAGTCAATAAACTCCCACTCAATGCCCTCCTTCTTGTATTCCTCTTGCTCCAGCACAAACATGTGGTGGTTGAAGAACTGCTGTAACTTCTCATTAGTGAAGTTGATGCACAGCTGTTCAAAGGTGTTGAACTAGAACAGATTAACAATGTTGTCAATATGGGCAGAAAACCTAAAACCACAGAATGATACATTTTAGACTCATTTTTATTTAATGTTGGAAGTCACAATATAAATGCCAATGCACTCCTAAAATCTAAGTAAATAAACTTCTAGCACACAAACAATTTAAAGGATTAGTTCACTTTCAAATTACAATTTCCTGATCATTTACTCACCCCCATGTCATCCAAGATGTTTATGTGTTTCTTTCTTCAGTCGAAAAGAAATTAAGGTTTTTGATGAAAACATTCCAGGATTATTCTCCTTATAGTGAACTTCAACGGACAAAATTGCAGTTTCAGTGCAGCTTCAAAGGGTTCTACACGATCCAGGATGAGGATAAGGGTCTTATCTAACGAAACGATCAGTCATTTTCACAAAAAAAAATGTAAAATTATGTACGTTTTAACCATAAACGCTCGTCTTGAACTAGCATTCTTCTTCTTCTTCTCTATTAGAATTCCGGCATTGTAGACGCTGCTAAGTGTATTTCTGCCCTCCACAGGTCAAAGTTTGAACTGTTATATACTTGCACTAGCATATTGTATATAAAAATTTAGTTCAAACTTTGACCTGTGGAGGGCAGTAATACACTACACACACTAGATAAAACCCTTATTCCTTGTCTGGGATTGTGTAGAATGCTTTGAAGCTGCACTAAAACTGTAATTTTGACCTTCAACCATTTGGAGTCCGTTGAAGTCCACTATAAGGAGAATAATCCTAGAATGTTTTCATCAAAAACCTTAATTTCTTTTCGACTGAAGAAAGAAATACATACACATCTTGGATGACATGGGAATAAGTAAATTATCGGGAAATTTTAATTTGAAAGTGAACTAATCCTTTAAAATAAACAAAACTATATTTCTGTTGTAGAGTAATGGACCAACAAACATATACAGTACAAAGTTTTGTAAAATAATACGCTTTCTATAAGATTGTCACGATCTCTTAATACCACCTGTCACAAACATACCTGCAAACTAGTCGCTTTTCGGTGAAATTCGCCGTTTTTAATCAAAATATGTCATTTATGTGAGTCGTGTAGATCCGGAGAGTTTTTTTTGTTCGGGGGTGGGGGGTGTCAGGGTGAGTTTGCAGGCACGATAAATCAAAAATGGGCTACTTTCACATAGACTGGTGTGAGACCATAAACGTCTCTCGAGCTGTCGTGATCTTTTTTGGCGCTCTGTGGTGTGACTGACACATCGCTGTAGCGCTTCAGTTCAAACAGGCAGAGCGCACGTAAACCGATCATCTCTTCCGCTATACTACACGAAATAAACATGAATGGATGTAGGATGAACTAATAAAGAAGGTATGTTGCAAGATCCAGTACAACTTACTGAAATCCGTATCATGTCATATGTAACGTTACTTGATCAATCATTGTTTCAACCGCGGAAAAGCGCCAATAAAATAGCTTGTAAAAATGTCACATTTACCTCAGAAAAGCCATTCAATATCAACTTGGTAGTCAGCTACAAAAATGAAGCTACATTTTGATATATATATTCACTGTGACTAGGCCATTGCATATTCATGTACTTAACATGTGCTTCAATACTGAATGTAAAAAACCGTTTTATGACGGTCACCATTTAAATGTTTAGGCCGATATTAAAAACGAATAGAAACATAGTATTAAAAACGAGTAGAAACATAATTATGTCATTAAAAATATATTATAAAAACTTCTTTATATGTAAGTAGCTTACAATATTGAACTGAAGGTAATCAAATCGCAAGCTTCTGAATCAAAATCAAATCCAATTGTGAAATTTGTGTCAATGCCCAGCCCTAGTACAATCTTTAGGACAATATTTATCACCATACATCTGGGCCCTGTGAAGTTTAGACGTATACTGTACATGGAGATTACATGTTGAGCAACCAGGAAACCTTTACTCAATGGTGACAGCTGAATTGTGTCTAGATCCAGAAAAGTGACCAATGGGAACACCATCAAGTACTTACATCAAAGATCTCAAATCCAGCAATGTCCAGCACACCAATGAAGTACTGGCGAGGCTGTTTGGTGTCCAGGGATTGGTTGATTCTCACAACCATCCAGAGGAACATCTTCTCGTACACTGATTTGGAAAGTGCACCAATAGCGTAGTACACCTGTCCGAAAGACATTTAAATGTTACATAATAATGTTTCATGGTTATGTTAACAGTATGTTATGAAGGGTTATTAATCATGAAGTAGTCTCCACCTGCTGGACATTCTGTCCCTTGGTGACCCACTCATTTCCTACTTTGACTCTTGGGTGGCACAGAGCCTTGATGAGATCAGCAGAGTTCAGGCCCATCAGATAAGCTGATTTATCAGCATCTGTCGTCAATAAAAGAAGATGGTTGATTGTAATGAATCTTCTATTACCCTATAGCTGTATTTATGTCAGCATTTTGTCCTAATACTGACCCTCAGTCCCATCAGCCTCGGCCTGTTCCTCTCTTTGCTTCTGTTTGAACTTCATGTTGCCGTAGTGCATGACGGAACCAACCAGCTTGTAGATGCTGTTCTTCTCCTCTTGGGTGAAGCCTAACACATCAAACGCTTCCTACAGCAAATGTATTAATTTAACATGATAAATGCCCCATAGTCTTGTATTTATAAGTGCTTTCAGTTAAATTAATCGTAAGAAGGTAAAATCAAAATGTATTAATGGGAATTTGTAGTTATTTCAGATAACACACATCAGTAGCCATCAGCTCTTCAGCATCATTAATAGAGGCCACTTGCGTCTCTCCTTGAGAGATGAAGGCGTAGTCATAAGGGTTTGCTGTGATCAGCAGCATCTCTGAGAGAAAGGATGCAAGGCACTCAGACATCATGTTGTAATTTTCTTGTTAAAATTTAAACAACAAAAGTATAGATGTTTGGTTGTAATATTTTTTGCCCCACCTAAAAGTTCTGGTTTCTTCTGAGACAGGATCTGGTAGAAGATGTGGTAGTCTCTCTCAGCCTTGAGCTGGAAAGTCACACGAGACTTCTCCAAAAGATCTGTTCATAGAATTTGCAAAATAAGCATTGTATCTAAATGTGGACATTCCATAGACGACTTTTTTTTTTATATACAGCTATTGATAAATAGTATAACCTAACCCTAACCTTCTTTAAAAAATAAAAATCAAATAATAATAATGATTATTAAGCACATGCTATTTGGGTCAAAATTCATTAATACAAATACTAATTGGCTTTCAGCTAACCCTAACAGAATACTTTCTGCAATTGAACACGAATACATCACCAGATGTGCCAGATTTAACTGGGTACAAATTTGTCACTAAAATATGCTTTGTCCTAAACGTCGATACACATATCACTGAGTATGTGTCTTAAAAGAAAAACCATTAAATAAGATCTTTCTTACAAGTCTCAATATCAGCAGACGCTAGCTTTCCACTGGCAGCAAAGTGGATTCGGATGAATTTGCCCTGTTCGAAAGAGGATATTGTCTATAAATACAGTGGAAAAATATATAAAATTATAATTATTTGTAGCTTAAATCAGTGTCCACTCACAAATCTGGAGGAGTTGTCATTCCTGATGGTCTTGGCATTACCAAAGGCCTCAAGAGCAGGATTACACTGGATGATTTGATCCTCCAGAGTACCCTAGAAAACACAATATTAGACATTTGTATATGGTGAATGGCAATCAAAGAAAATGGCAGGTTTTTTTTGTTTTGTTTTTTTAATTCGGATCTCTTCCATTTACCTTCTTTTCACTGCTGGGGTCCTTCTTTGTAGGACTAGCAGCGATGCTGGCAAAGTACTGAATGACTCTCTTGGTGTTCACAGTCTTTCCAGCACCAGATTCTCCACTGTCAACACAAACAAGTCTTAGACAGAGCATGCACACATTGTCTTATCAACCTTATTGAGACTTTGCAGCCAATTAAAATAGCATATAGTCTTACGTTATAAGAATTGACTGGTTTTCTCTGTCTGCAAAATAAAAAATAATGTTTTGTTAAAAAATTGATCTTGTGGATATTGGTTACTTATTCGTCCAGCAAGGTAATATAAATGCAGTATATTTGTCCTATTGGAAAACGATTTGTACAATGTTGAGTAGACGCACCTGCCAACATGTACTGATAGGCATTGTCAGAGATGGAGAAGATGTGAGGAGGAGCTTCACTCCTCTTCTTGCCTCTATAGGCATTGACGACTTCCTGGTTGTACACTGGCAGCCACTTGTAGGGATTCACAGTGACACAGAAGAGCCCAGAGTAGGTCTGTAAGAGATGCACAGAAGGTTTAGATCTGCTCATGCAAGATAAAGAGAATGTTGTGAGTGATTTTTTTAAGACTCGACTCACGTAGATCATCCAGGCTGCGTAACGCTCTTTGAGGTTAAACAGCACAGCGGGCTCATGCAGGAAGGTGAACATCGCCATATCCTCAATTTTATCGAACTTCGGCGGGTTCTGAGGGTGAATATCGGCCTCCTTCGCAGTTACTGTCTGTGGGAACATGAGATTTTTGTCACAGTCAATGTCTATGCATATCAATTTATGTGCACCATCAAGATTTCATTCATTTTCATTTATATTTATTTAATATATATATAATGAATTAATATATTATATTAATGTAATTAGAATGCATTAGATTGTGAGGCATTTTTTAAAAACAAACTCTGTATTTAAATCAAAATATTTAAATAATTTCAGAAAATGTGACATTATTATTTTTATATAAATTGTGTTTTTTATAAATTATTATTATTATTATTATTTTCTAACTGTAATTATTCAGCTCCATAAGTTATTCTAAACTCAATCAGCCCCTATTTTAAACTTAACACTGTGAGTCTCTTTCACTTCAATTATGATGAATTAAGCAACTGTAAGTTACAGCAATAATTAAAGTCCATCTGATTAATCACAATGGCATTGCTTACCTTTCCCTTTGAAGTCTCACAGGTGACTTTATCACCATCTCGACCGATAATAGATGCCTTGAGATACTCCTCTTCAGCATCAGGAACAAAACATTCTTTCTTCATGTCAAAGGGGCGCGTTTGGGCCTCCAGACGCTCCCTGTCTGATTTCCTGAGATACGGAGCAGCAGCTCCAAACTCTTCCATCTGTGCATCCCCCATCTTTCACCCTTCTGTTGGATTTCAAGTAAACGTTATTTGACACAATAGTAATGTATAAAGTGATGTGACTAGTACATATTTTGGTTTTCAAATTATTTTAAGTGAATGAACATTATCCTGTTAAATAAGACTAAAATCTACTCACCTTTGCTGTTCTCTTCAGAGACTGATGGTTCAAAGCTCTAGTTCCAAAGAAAGTGATGTCAACAATGTCTCATTTCTACTACTGACTACATAATACTCAAACCCAGATCACTACAGATAAGAAACAATACCAGGCAACACAATCCCTCCTTTCTGTCACAAAGTCAAATGATACTACGACTACAACTTCAAAATTAATTTCTAATATGTGTATAAATCAATGTGCCCTCCAACTTACCACACAAAAAGGAAGATAACGATGACACAATTAAAAACGTGTCGTCTCCTTTTATAATGCAGTTGTTCCTCTAAATATGGTTATTGGCATCACACAAAGCTTCCAGCTCGCTCAGTTTGGTTAGGAAGGATGGGCTGGGTA
Organism: Elopichthys bambusa; assembly: GCA_037101425.1. Taxonomy (NCBI): domain Eukaryota; kingdom Metazoa; phylum Chordata; class Actinopteri; order Cypriniformes; family Xenocyprididae; genus Elopichthys; species Elopichthys bambusa. The sequence continues at coordinate 25,591,648 of CM074453.1, forward strand.
TGCCGGGGAGAGGTGGGGGGCAGTTTATTGTGGTATCGAATACCATTCCTGCCAGGCTCGGAGTTTATAATGGTTTTTGAGTATCAAAAATGGATGTTAGAAACATTTTCAAATATCAGTATATACCTGAAACGCATTAAACACATTAAATAATTGAAAAAGATGTGTTAGGGTTAGAAAATAAAACATAAAACACCCTGTTTCAAACGGACTCTGTTAGGGTTCAGAGTTTGAGTTTAACAATGATTCTGTAAGACCTTAATACTTAATTGATAACTCAATAAATAATTATTGTGAAATTATTTTTAAAACCTTTATCAGATGACAAAATATAAATAAAGGACTTTGTATAAATTTGATCCTAAATATTTATAGGGAAATCCGAAAGGTATATGTCTCCAAATGGCATATTTAATTATTTTCTATATTTTGTGTTCTTTAGAGAAATTAGATGTATAGAGGTTCATTACTGACACTGTTCCTGTGGTTTCCACTAGAGGCCTCACCTGATTAACAGTTATTGAATGGGCCTGGTCAAGGTCAGTGTCTTAACTGGTGTGAATATTTCAGTTTGTGCTGTACCAGTAATGGAGCATTTGTCTTCTTCCCTGTACACTTGATCATAGAGATATCCCTGTGACATTCCTGTTGTGTGCCTCTTCTTGATTGAGAGGAACAGCTTGCATGATCTACCCAGCTACATCCATTGATGGAGAGCAAGTGAACTTTATGTAGAGATTCTGCTCGCTGCTCCTATAATTATATATGTATAAACAACAGATCTTAAAAACACCTTACAGATCAAATTGCAGAGCAGCTCTACAGACTGACAGTCGAAACAACACTGTAACCGTAAGACCTGCAAGCTGATAAGTGGGGGTCAAGACATTCAGGCTAATGAGGAGGAGCAAGAAGTGTGTGATGAGTGCTAATATCTTGCCACTTCACACATGCTGCCATAGAGTCTAATAATATGAAGGGTGTTAATTATGAAACCCACTAAAGACACTTCCTAAGATTTCCCTGTGAGATTCTTTAAGGGTTTACAAATGGTAACAGCCTGCTTAGGGACAGGCTACTGGAAATCTAAAGACTTATAAAAAAAAAAAGCTTTTTTTTTTTTTTTTTTTGTTACCTAAAAATAGGTTGTGTATTTAAAATGGTGCCCTTTTTCAAACTTCAAATTCTTTGGAGAAATATATAACTTCATTTGGTGGATTTGACCTTTGGACAATTAACTAATCCTGTTAGTGCCAATCAAACAACAAAATATATACCTTTACCTCTGCATCAGTGACACTTATTTTTCTTTCTGTTTGCCCTTGAGTATAAAGATAACGGTGTGAAATTCTTCCTGTGTGCTTCTGGCCGATTGAGGTCAGCTCAGCTCACATGTTGAAATCTGGGGTGAAGCAGTTGAAGCAGGTGCTGTTTTTGTAAAGGGCTCCATGCGCATGAACAAGAGCATCTAGTTATAGATGTTGGCACACTTGTTGGCTGCATTGTCTTAACTGAAGTTACATGTCCAACAGAGGGAGAACAATGTGGTGCTGGTCAGAAGGTGGATTTTATTATTAGCTTTCTTTTATACAGATTCAATAGCTTTAAAATGTAAGGTTTTTTTTTTCTTTCTCTTTTTGTTACATCAAGGAAATGTCTGTAATTAGAAATTATGGTGATATAGTATAGTTAAAATTACCCATATATTCAGAGACATTTTGTCCATTTTTAATTAATGGATAGAACTAGAGACCATTTGTCCTCAAATCCAATAAGTTAAAGATTTTGCAGATAGCTAGTCATGTTTGCTACACCTTGTTTCACAGTAAAAAATTTCAGCAAAAGATTCAGCCGTTGAAGCTTTAAAATAACATAAATCCTATATGGTATCATTTAAAGGGGCAGCATAGTAGGTTTCCTCCCTCCACCTCTCCATTCTCAGCTGTTCAGGGTTGACTCCACCTTCAATCATCTGTCCATCATTGACCTGCTCATCACCTTGAATTACATCTACAATTTCCAGCACACATACACAGTTCTTTTGCTCTAAATTACCCAGATAAGTGAAGATTAATTTGGTAATTAAAAGTGTGCCATGAGGTTTTTCAGATGCAAGGACACAAGGAACCTCTTCTGTTTAAGGTAGGAAATGAGCTACAAATCATCTGAAGCATTTGTTTTCATGTTAAATGTATAGTTAAAACTTAGCACGAAAACTGTTTTGGAGTAGGGTCATTACTGGCCATCAGAGCTAAAATGTGTCATCACACAAGCAAGGAACCTAACCTGAGAAATTCCAAATGAGGAACGTTGTGTTCTTCCAGTTGAAAGGTAAGTTTTCCCATTTAAATTGTTTTGTGATGTTTGTAATCTATCTTTCATTCATTGCTTTGAATCATTCAATCTATAAATGTAGATATAACATAACCATGAATTTGCTATTAAAAAGTGCAAAGATTCAGAGATTTTCTGTTTTATGATAATGTAAAGCTTCTACTTTTGTTCAAGGTGATGTTAAACTTATCTAATTTTATGTGCTTGATTTTCAAGCCTTTTCTTCACTAGATAATAATCACTCTTAGAAGTCTTAATAAATCATTGAGTGGCTCCTCTAAAATGGTATAATTTCACCCAATGTTGAAGCTGAACACAGCAGCATTGTATTAAAACAACACCAATAGCAGAGAAGCAGGGACTTACTTGCACATTCATTTTATTCTACAGAACTACAGATAATTCACTGCCACACTGAACAAGCCTGTCAGAATGATCCATGTGTGAGCTTCACTCTTCATCGTGCCCTTTCTGTGAGAGGAAGAGACATGAAAAATATATTGGGTAGAAGGTACTTTCTTGCTTTATTTTTTCAAATGTAGAAAAATAATATTGTTTATTAGACTGTTTAGCATCAATTTTAAAAAGCTCATTCTGTCTATGCCTTGTATCTCAGTAACTGGTGATGCAAGTGTTAGAGTTATATTTGCAAAAAAAAAAAAAAAAAAAAACTGCACACATGCACCACCTCATACGCTGAGTATGCATTAAAGAAACAGTGATGGTTTTGAGTAGGGATGCACCAATCGTGATTTTTAATGGCAGATTCCGATTTTTTACAAGCAAATTGGCTGATCCGATACCGGTTGCAGATTTGTTTTTTTCATTAAGTAAATGTATTTACCGGTTGCAGATTTGTTTTTTTCATTAAGTAAATGTATTTGTTGTTTATTTGCTGTATTACAAGCCAGTCTGGCCTTTAACAACAACAACAAAATCTGTAGCTATTTGGAATTAGAGGGAACCACTGCGTTCAGAAACCAAAAAAACAAAACAAACATGCACTATTTTGTCTGCTGGCGCATCTCTGTTCTCCTCTTTGCATCCGTCTTTAGCATGTCCTGTCTCTAGCCTGTGTTAATGTGTGTTCCTGTTTACAGACTTTTCCATAATAGAGATCAGCCAAAATAAAACTAAAAATCGGTTCTGAATTAAGGCCGGTCAAATGGTACATCTGTAGTTTTGAGTAATACATTTCTCCAAATTGATTTTCTGACTACATCTGGATTTTAGAATCAAAGTCATTCAAATTTTAATTGCGCTCACTGATGATGACTTATGTTAACTGAGATCAGTTACCTTGGATCCTGTATCACGACTCTTGGCTCTCAGCTTGTTGACCTGAGATTCAGCAATATCAGCCCTCTCTTCTGCCTCATCCAGCTCATGCTGCATCTTACGGAACTTGCCCAGATTGGCATTGGCCTGTTCCTCCTACGCATGTTTTGTATTCCCAAAAACAGATGTCATATTTTATAAATTTAACAAAATTACATTTTGAACATTATATTAGTCAAGATCTGAAAATATTTTCATGAAAAATAAATGAATAAAAATAAGAAGAATTATCCTAGACATACCGCCTCTTCAGCAGATCTCTTGTAGGACTTGACTTTCAGTTGCAGTTTGTCCACCAGATCCTGCAGACGACTCAGATTCTTACGGTCCTCCTCAGTCTGCAAACAGAGTACACAATGATTTCATTGTGTCTCTATTCTTAAATTATATGAATGGTATGAATACAAAGACGTTTAGTTTTATGTGAGAGAATGTGACCTGGTAAGTGAGCTCCTTGATGCGTCTCTCATATTTACGGACTCCTTTCACAGACTCGCTCGCCTTTCTCTGTTCAAGCTCCACCTCATTTTCCAGTTCTCTGACCTAAGAGATGTGTAAGAGGGTTAGCTAATCAAACAAAAGTATTTTAATTACAGAAAAAAACTGTAGACATGTTTTGAAAATGTCAGCACCTTACCCTAGCTTCCAGTTTCTGGACCTGCTTCTTCCCACCCTTCATGGCGATCTGCTCAGCTTCATCCAGACGGTGCTGCAGGTCCTTGATGGTCTGCTCCATGTTCTTCTTCATGCGCTCCAGATGAGCACTGGTGTCCTGCTCCTTCTTCAGCTCCTCAGCCATCATGGCAGCATCAGTGATGGCCTTCTTGGCTTTTTCCTCAGCATTCCTGCACTCCTGCACTGATTCCTCAACCTCAGTCTGAAGCTGAGAATTATCTCCCTCCAGCTTCTTCTTCTGATTCAGCAGGCTGGTATTCTGAACAGTGTTGACATTCATGTAGTCTCTAGTTGATATTGTGTACTAAAAATGGGTTTAAAGGTTTTATTTGTCTAATAAAGATGTGCCATACCTGAGAATGCAGGAGCTGAACTCTCTCACTGACATCCAGCAGTTCCTGCTCAGCCAGTTTCCTTCCTCTCTCAGTTTGTTCCACCAGGGATCTCAGCTCATCCAGTTCAGCCTGCAGCAGATTGTTGCGTCTCTCCACAATGGCGATGTTCTCTTTGAGATCATCATTACCACGAAGAGCATCATCTAGTTGCAGCTGGGCATCCTGTAAAATAAAAGTTTTACAAATGAAAAGACTGCAAAACTATGTTCACCTATGCTTTATAACGTCTTGATTTAAAGATTTGTCATACTTTGAGATGTCCATGAAGACCCTTGAGTTGTTTCTGGGCTTCTGCTGCCTGCCTGTTAGCCTGGCTGAGCTGAATCTCCATCTCATTGAGGTCTCCCTCCATCTTCTTTTTCAGTCTTAGAGCTTCATTCCTGCTGCGAGTCTCTGATTCTAATGAGCTCTGCAGGGTATCCACCACTCTCTGCTGGTTCCTCTTGGCCTGCTCCATCTCTTCATCTTTCTCAGCCAGCTTACGTTCAATGTCTGCTTTGACCTGATTAAACTCCAGTTGGGCTCTCAGAATCTTACCCTCCTCGTGTTCAAGAGAACCCTGTCAGTTGAAGATAAATTTTTAATTAAGACTTCTTTTTTTTCTTTACCATGTAGGGTTACTATTACATATACAACACTTTGAATATTCATTACTTAATGGTAACAAAAAAATGGCACAATGCACAATAAATATACCTCAGCCTCCTCCAGAGCAGTTTGAATTTCAGCTTTTTCCTGCTCCAGCTGCTTACGAATTTTCTCCAGCTCATGAATGTTCTTTCCAATCTCACCAATTTGTTCGGTAAGATCAGCAATCTCCTCTGTTTAATAGAAAAGTTAATGATAATTAATACACAGAAAGTCGAGAGAAATATTTATTTTATGTGATATGTGAATGCTCAGATGACGGGACCTTGGAGGTTCTTGTTTTCTCTCTTCATAGTTTCCAAATGATCCAGAGACTCCTCATAAGAGTTCTTCAGTTTGAACAGTTCAGTGCTCAGAGATCTGGCTTCCTTCTGAGAGCTTTCCAGCTCACTCTGAGATTCCTCATATTTCTGCTTCCATTCAGCTAGGACCTGGTGATAGAATCAGACTTTGATTAGCTACCATTAAAGCTGAATATACACAAATATTATTTATCTGTAAGGGTTTTATGCATTCACCTTGTCAAAGTTTCTTTGCTTCTTGTCCAGAGCAGTAGCAGCAGCATTAGATCTCTCCACATCCACCATGAGATCTTCTATCTCATTCTGCAGCCTGTGCTTGGTCTTCTCCAGAGAGGAGCATTTAGCATTAACAGCTTCCACAGCTTCTTCAGCTTCTTGTAGACGCTGAGCAAGTTTCTTCCTTCATGAATAAACAGAATTTGTTCCAAAATAACTTAGTGAGGCTTTTATCTTTCAATAAGAACGAGATGTTGTAGAAGAATCAAAGTACAGGAAATACTATATTTCCTGTTTCATACTTGGCATCCTCCAGCTCTTCAGTCCTCTGGATGGCATCAGTTTCATACTTGGTTCTCCACTGAGCCACTTCAGAGTTTGCCTTAGACAGACTACGCTGCAGCTCAGCCTTGGCTTCTTGCTCCTCCTCATATTGCTCCCTCAGCAGATCAGCATCATGGCGAGCAGACTGAACTGCATGGGCCAGGGCATTCTTAGCCTATGAGGATTGGGAATTTCCTGTTAACAATATACATTGGAATGCAATGGGCAGTGGGTAATAAATCCTTTAAAAATTAACCTATACCTTGATTTCCTCTTCTAGTTGTCTCTTGAGGTCCTCAATCTGCTGGGTGTAGGACTGTTTGCCTCTTGTTAGCTGAGAGACCAATGAATCCTTTTCTTCCAGCTGTCTAGAAAGCTCCCCTAGATAGAAGTATAACTATTACATTACAGAAAGTAGTGTGCGATCTTGAGTAATTGTTTAACAATACACAGGATAAAGTATTTCCTTATCAAAGTACATACCATTCTCAGTTTGTAGCTTAGCTTTTTGCATGGTAAAGTCATTGATGCTGCGCTGTCCTTCTTCGTATTTTGTTCTGTATTCTGACATCTGGTCCTCAAGGGTCCTGCACATTTTCTCCAAGTTTGCCTGGATAGATTAAATCAATTAATCAAACTGAAACAACACAGTGGATGAATAAAAAGTTAAAGTAAGGAATGCCTAAAGTTAACATGGAAACAAGATTTCCATCACCTTGGACTTAGCAAGCTGCTCCATGTTGGAGACCACATCGTCCAGTTCCAGTCTGAGTTCACTCTTCTCTTTCTCCAGCTTCTGCTTCACTCTCTGGAGGTTGTCAATCTGCTCTCCCAGATCAGCCACACTGTCTGCATGTTTCTTCCTCAGTGTAGCTGCAGTGGCCTCATGTTGCAGAGTGGCCTCTTCAAGGTCTCTGCGCAGTTTCTGGAACTCAGCTTCACGTTTCTTATTCATTTCAATCTGGGCAGCAGTGGCTCCACCAGCCTCCTCCAACCTCTCACTGATCTCCTCCAGTTCTCTGGACAGATCAGCTCTCTGTTTCTCAACTTTGGCACGAGCAGCTCTCTCAGCCTCCAGCTCTTCCTCAAGCTCTTCAATACGGGCCTGGGAATGTGAGGAAAACCAAAGTTAAAGCTAGAATCCTCTACTGTCTAACAGTCCCTATTTTTAAGAATTACAAAATTTACCTGCAGCTCCTTCAGTTTCTTCTGGAGTTGGGCTGCCATTGCCTGCTCATCTTCAATCTTGCTATTGAGCTGACTGATCTCAAAATCCTTCCTGTGTTTCAGAACATATTGGATTACCATTATTAATAAGGACTCAGATTGTGAGCTGTATTCTTGAATAATAATTTCCCCCTCTGGAAAACACACTTTTTAATCCTCTCTTCCATTTGCTGTTTGTCATTTTCTAGGTCCATCACGCTCTCTTGGGTCAACTTTAAGTCTCCCTCAAGCTTCCTCTTTGCCCTCTCCAGATCCATACGAAGCTTCTTTTCCTGTTCCAGGGAACCCTCAAGCTGGAAGGACAATATTTTGTTCAGCATTGTAAATGTCACCTGTTTTCATTTACAACAGAAGTGTCAACAAACCACTCACATCATCCACTTGTTGCTCCAGCTTGGCTTTGGCTTTGGTGAGTGTGTTGACTTTGTCTTCCTCACTCTGGAGGTCATCCAGCGTTTGCTGATGGGCCTCCTGAAGAGCTTTCTTCTCCTTGGTCAGTTTAGCAATGATCTCATCCAAAGCTGCCATCTCTTCTGTCAGGTTTTTAACCTGTAAATTTGTTTTGTTAAATCAAGAGACACCTAACACACCACCTTTGCATCTCTAACATATTCAGTGTTGAAAACTGACCTTGTTCTCAGTAGCATGTTTCTCTTTCTCCACTTTGGCCAGAGTGAGCTCGAGATCATCAATGTCCTTCTTGAGCTCAGAACATTCATCCTCCAGCTTTCGTTTCTTTGCAGTCAGCTCAGCATTCATTTCCTCTTCATCCTCCAGTCTCTCAGTCAGCTCCTTGGTTTTGGCCTCAAGCTGGATTTTATTCTTGATCAGACCCTCACATCTCTCCTCAGCATCACAAAGATTATCTTGCTCCTTTTTACGGATACAGAAAATGATTTGTATCTCTATATTTTATTTAATTATACATTTTCAAAACAAATCATAAACTTACAGCTTGGACTTGAAGTTGCAGGTCGTTCTTCTCTTGAAGAAGGGAAACCATCTTTTCTTCAAGCTCTTTTCTGCGGGCTTCAGATTTGGCGTAAGCCTCCTTCAACTTCAGGAATTCTTCCTTCATGTTGGCCATCTCTTTCTCCGCTTCAGCAGATCTCAGCAGTGGTTTGATCTTGAAGTAGAGCTTCATCCAGGGCCAATTCTTGACACCCATGAAAGCACGTACATTCCACTGGATCACAAGCAATGAATCTCTGCAATGTAATGTTGCGCATTAATATCTTAAACCAATTAATATTATTGATCTCAAATTTATTGAGATACTCAAATTTCTAACCTGCGCTCAACAATCTTCTGGAACTCAATTCTCGAGAGAAGACCACGAGCTCTTGCTTGAATACCAGTAATGATAAGAGCAAGGCGGTCGTCTCTCATCTCTTCAAGGGTACCCAGAAGACCAGCCTTGAAGAACACCTTCAAATAAATATAAGAATTCTAGTTTAAGAGAATCCATAAAATAAAAAAAATAGTTTGATGAACAGTGTTTTCTAAGCCATTTTGAAACATGGTCTGTCATACCTTAGTATGTCCAAACTTGTACTGGTTGTGATCAATGTCCAGAGATCCCAGTAGTTTTTCTGCTCCTTTCCTGCTGTCAATAAACTGTCCCTCGGGAATAGCAGCAGGATTCAGGATGCGGTATCTGTCACAATCATGGGATTCATATAAATAAATGCTGTTGTTGTTGTTTTCAATTCGATTTTATTTTATATTTTTGCCCACTTTAGCATTTTATATGTAATAAATAAAGAAAAACAAAAACTTTGACACTTAACAGAACCTGTGATCAAAATTACACATACCTCTGCTTGAAATCTCCATACAGGATCCTGTTGGGGAATCCCTTTCTGCAGATCCTGATGCCCTCCAGCACACCGTTACAGCGCAGCTGGTGCATGACCAGAGGATTCTCCATCGCCCCAGGAGTTTTAGTCTCATTGGGGATGATGCAGCGCACAAAGTGAGGGTGAGTTGACCTCAAGTTGGTCATCAGCTTGTTCAAGTTCTCCTGTGGATAGACATTATCCATGACTCTGCCCATATATATTAAATGATTAAGAAACCAAATCATAGTATATTATTCATTTCAGTATGAAAAACCATATGTTACCCTGTGAAGGGCAGACACAGTCTGGAAAGAAGAGCCCTTTTTCTTCTTCTCCTTTCCTTTTCCACCTCCTCCTCCCTCCATGGCTGTTGCAAGAAATGTCATGTTCATATGTAGTATATATAAATAAATATCACAAAATGTTTCCTTGTTTGTTTCTAGGATTTTCCTTGTTTGTTTCTAGTAAGTTGTCTGCGACACACCTGAGTCAGCACCAGCATATCCAGCAAACAGGTGAGCCAGAAGTTTCATGGTGGACTTCTGATACAGGCCAACAACCGTCTCATTAAGAGGATCCTTGTTCTTCACCAGCCAGTTACAGATGTTGTAGTCCACAGTGCCAGCGTAGTGAACCAGGGAGAAATGGGCCTCTGGTTTACCCTTGACAATCCTGGGCTTCTGGAAGTTGTTTGATTTCCCCAAATGGTTGTCATAAAGCTTAGCTTTAAATGTTGTATCACTGGCTTTGGGGAACATGCACTCCTCTTCAAGGATGGACATGATACCCATGGGCTAGCAAACAGTAGAATAAGGGGTTTCAAATTAGATGAGCAGTATTGATCCAATACCTGAGATCTCTCAAATTTAACTTACTCACCTTTTCAATGAGATCAATACAAGCCTGCAAGTCCATGCCAAAGTCAATAAACTCCCACTCAATGCCCTCCTTCTTGTATTCCTCTTGCTCCAGCACAAACATGTGGTGGTTGAAGAACTGCTGCAACTTCTCATTAGTGAAGTTGATGCACAGCTGCTCAAAGGTGTTGAACTGCAGGTGGAATATATTGTAGAATCACAATGGCAATGTAAAAAAGAACTGAAGTTCAATAATAAATTATCCATTAATTTCATCTTACATCAAAGATCTCAAATCCAGCAATGTCCAGCACACCAATGAAGTACTGGCGAGGCTGTTTGGTGTCCAGGGATTGGTTGATTCTCACAACCATCCAGAGGAACATCTTCTCGTACACTGATTTAGAAAGAGCACCAATAGCGTAGTAAACCTGTCCGAAAGACATTAAAATTTTATGGAATGGTTTTTATGGTTATGTTAACAGTGTGTTATGAAGGGATGTTAATCATGAAGTAGTCTGCACCTGTTGGACATTCTGTCCCTTGGTGACCCACTCATTTCCTACTTTGACTCTTGGGTGGCACAGAGCCTTGATGAGATCAGCAGAGTTCAGGCCCATCAGATAAGCTGATTTATCAGCATCTGTCGTCAATAAATGAAGATGGTTGATTGTAATGAATCTTCTATACCCTATAACTATATGCATTATGTCAGCATTTTGTCCTAATACTGACCCTCAGTCCCATCAGCCTCAGCCTGTTCCTCTCTTTGCTTCTGTTTGAACTTCATGTTGCCGTAGTGCATGACGGAACCAGTCAGCTTGTAGATGCTGTTCTTCTCCTCTTGGGTAAAGCCCAACACATCAAAAGCTTCCTAGAGAAAATGTATACAGTGTCTCTAATTATTTACTGCATTACATTGCTATATGGACTTTAGTTCTAAACCTTGTGAAGTCAGTATTAAAAAATGTATGGTTGTTTTAGATAACACACATCTGTAGCCATCAGCTCTTCAGCATCATCAATAGAGGCCACTTGCGTCTCTCCTTGGGAGATGAAGGCATAATCGTAAGGATTTGCTGTGATAAGCAGCATCTCTGAGAGAAAAAAAAATGTTTTTTTGTTGTTGTTTTTTTTTTTATAATAAATAAATAAAAGAACAACATTATGTCTCATCACTTGTGATTTTGCTTACCCAAAAGTTCTGGTTTCTTCTGAGACAGGATCTGGTAGAAGATGTGATAATCTCTCTCAGCCTTGAGCTGGAAAGTCACACGGGATTTCTCTAACAGATCTATTTGTAGAAATTAAGTTAAGCATTTACATTCAGCTCACTGATCTTTAAAAATGAGAAAGTTAGAAAGGATTTATCAAAAGATTTTCCTTACAAGTCTCAATATCAGCAGATGCTAGCTTTCCACTGGCAGCAAAGTGAATGCGGATGAACTTGCCCTGTTTATAAACAACAGCCATCAATGCAATTTCATTTGGGTAAAAAAAATCAGGATATTTTGAAACTGGAAGCAGATAAAACTCACAAAGCGAGATGAGTTGTCATTCCTGATGGTCTTGGCATTCCCGAAGGCCTCCAGAGCAGGATTACACTGGATGATTTGATCCTCCAGAGTACCCTAGAAAAACAGACACAGACATTAAAAAAACAGACCTGAGAATTTTGTATTTTAGCTGGTTTTTATAGTAAAATGTATGTTAGAATTGTACCCTTAAAGTATAAACTAGCTAATTAATGTAATTTGTTACTTTATACCACTTATCAATGCATAGGTCTCTGAGGTAATCTTTGTATGTGTTTCTAACCTTCTTCTCACTCGTTTCCTTCTTGCCACTACTAGCAGCGATGCTGGCAAAGTACTGAATGACTCTCTTGGTGTTCACAGTCTTTCCAGCACCAGATTCTCCACTGTGAACACAAACAAGTCTTAGAAATTTATGAAAAATTAATTTGTAAAAAATAACAAATAAAGTCAAAGCCCAGGATGTAACTAAAACAAAGAAAATCTTACGTGATAAGAATGGACTGGTTTTCTCTGTCTGTAAAAAAAAAAAATATATATATATATATATTTATGTATATGTACATAATACATGAACATTAAATTATTTTCACTAGTTATTGACAGCCTGTACTATTTTTAAGGCATGGTTGTATATAAAACATTTAAAGAATTGTCAAGTAGACGCACCTGACAACATGTACTGATAGGCATTGTCAGAGATGGAGAAGATGTGAGGAGGAGCTTCACTCCTCTTCTTGCCCCTGTAAGCAACAACGACTTCCTGGTTGTACACTGGCAGCCACTTGTAGGGATTCACAGTGACACAGAAGAGCCCAGAGTAGGTCTGTAAGAGATGCACAGAAGGTTTAGATCTGCTCATACTTGATGAAGTCAATGTGTGAATGTTTTAAGACTCGACTGTCGACTCACGTAGATCATCCAGGCTGCGTAACGCTCTTTGAGGTTAAACAGCACAGCGGGCTCGTGCAGGAAGGTGAACATCGCCATGTCCTCAATTTTATCGAACTTCGGCGGGTTCTGAGGGTGAATATCAGCCTCCTTCACAGTTACTGTCTGTGGGAACATGAGATTTTTGACAGTGTCAAAACAGCAAACTCAGCACAATACAACAGGTATTTTAATGTAGAAAAATGTCACCATCAGGCAACTGCACTTTGTGACTATTTAAAATCCCCCAATTAATCATAACGCCAACACAAAATCTGGAACTTACCGTTCCCTTTGAAGTCTCACAGGTGACTTTATCACCATCTCGACCGATAATAGATGCCTTGAGATACTCCTCTTCAGCATCAGGAACAAAACATTCTTTCTTCATGTCAAAGGGGCGCGTTTGGGCCTCCAGACGCTCCTTGTCTGATTTCCTGAGATACGGAGCAGCAGCTCCAAACTCTTCCATCTGGGCATCCCCCATCTTTCACCAAGACTGCTGTTTGTAAGTGTATGTGTAAACTGATCAGTATATGAGATATTCTATATAGTAGCATATTTGGACACTTGAGACACAAAAATAACAAGATAATTAACACATTTTTAAGAAACATAAAACAATATTTTCAAGCAAAAATAAATTCAGTTTGAAATGACGACAGTGAGTATTGTGTTTGTTTGTGGTTTGAGGAATAGTTAATGTGATTTTCTACACCTGTGTGAACTTCATCCACTATATCCACTAAAAAGCATTTTTTCTTGCAGCATTTCAGACATTTATAAGTGTGGCTTAAGTGTCCAAACAATGTGAGACCACTGTACTGTATATGGTCATTCAGTAGGACCTCTAATAAATTGACATTTCTTATGAGATTACTCCAGTCAGTGATGTTGCATTGGGTGTTGTCAGGGTCACTTACCTCTGCAGTTCACCTCTCCAGACACTGATGGTTACTAGGGTCCTAGGGTCACACACAAAGAATTACTTATTTAACATCAAACAATTGTATACTATCTGTTACATTATAGTCAGTAATGAGTAAAAGTGCAACTTGAAAAACATTCAGATAAGATCAGGGATTTATAAAATCTGAGGCGTCCCTGAAGGCTTACCGTTTGGATGATGTGATAGAAAACCTGTCTGAGGCCATAGACTCTCCACCCCCGTTTTATAATGTAAGAGGTTCTCTAAATATGGTTGCAGGAATTTTCTGAGGCATGTTAGTGTCTGAGTTTGGTAAGGATACAGATGGGCTGGGTGTCTGCTAGAGGCAAGGGTATGTCCTCATGCCAGTAAGGACCAGTATACTTTGTCAATATACATTTATTCAACTCATTTATGCTTCTAAATTACAGTAAAAAATACTGTTTATCCTAGGTAAGGTAAGGAGATTTAGGAGAAGTATTAAGATTTCGGCCACTGGCACCAATGGTGGAATGCAAAGAAAACTGGAAGGTTGCTGAAATCACAATCCTGCTGCATTTTACCATTGTGCCTATTAACCAATCCCAATATTTTTTTTATTAAAATGTCTGGTAACCCAAAAAAGGGAGAATGGTTTTACATCAATTGGCAGCTGTTGGCTCAACGGAGAATGCAACTCATTGTTTGTATCAGCTGATCTATACCTTGTTCAAGGACAGTGTCATTTCACTCTGTCCATCATAGATGCTTTTTATCTATCTGAGCAGCCGCAACTGAATCCATAAGGGCCAAGGTCAGTTTCCAGTTGGTGTGATCGCTTCACTCAGGCCTTCATCGCTGACGCGCCATTGTTCCTTTGCTTTCACACTTGAGGACAAAGATAACCTGTGAAATTCTTGCTGGGTCCTCCTAAATGATTGAGAAGAACAGCTTGTTTGATCTCTGCAACCAGCATCCATTTACGTATTTCTCCAGCAGGCCGATGTCACTGCCTGTATGAATTAATGTACACGCAATGTCCTCAGTGTTCATTATATCCTTTGACAGGAAAGTGCCTAATTTGTTCAGTTTGGACGACAATTCTTACTTTTTTGATATCAGCAGCAAACCAAAACCCATGTTATCAAGAACATAGGTCATTCAACTAGACAGCAATATTTTTGGATGCGTTCATTTGCACAGTGTTATCCGAAGACCTAAATGTGCAAAGCCTCTACAAAAAGTTAATCCTCATTCCACAATACAGTGTCCATTGTAATTATAACACCTCTGTTCTCCCTTAGTTGCTTCTATAGTTGTGAATTTAAATGAATATAAAAATAGAAACTTCTGTCATCACTCACCCTCATCTCGTTCCAAGACCTGTATGCATTTCGTCCTTCTGTGGAAGACAAAAGAAGATGCTGTATTTAGAAGAATGTTGCTGTACAAACAGCATTGGGCCTCATTGACTTTAATTGTATGGACAAAAACACACAAATATTCAAATTTGAACCATATGATGGTGAGTTGATAACAGAATTGTAATTTTCGGATGAATGATCCAACTGAACTTCATGTACCAATATTGTAATAACATTACTTTTATTCTACTAAGACTTTTAAAAATTATTTTTACCTAAAAATACTAAACTGTATCAACTCTTTGTAGAAATGTATGCAACAACTACGTGCACAACGCACCGTGAACTTTGTGCATCGTCTTCATTGATGCATATGGAGGAGGTCTGTGGCCGACTGTCAGTCATTCTCTTACCACTGTCTACCATCCTTGTTTGTTCCACATTGTTTCCTTCCCATTGTCCTTGAGTATAAAGATAACCCTGTGAAATTCCTACTGAGGCTCTGACGAAATGGAAGCAACTGATGAGGGACACTGAGAACACATAAAGCAGATGCCCCATTTGTAAAGGTCTCCAAGCGCATAAATAAACGTCAAGTGGTACATGTTGGCACCCTTGCGAGCCATATACATACTACTTAAGTTACATGGCCAACTGAGGCAAAACAATGCTGGTCACAAGACAAGTGTTTATTATTAACCAACATTTGACCCCGTATTGAGTTAAAAGATGCAGGGAGAGAAAAAAAAATTGTCATTGTTTGTTTTCTTGGCATTTAACAAGCATTTGTCCTTTTGAAATAATTTCTTTATGCAAATAACAGAAAAATAATTCCTGCTGTTCATATAATGCTCATCTGTAATTTTCAATTATGCACCTGTTGCGGGATGTCTGAACTAACTACTAACTGTTAAGACCATTTGTTACCATTTGGGCTTTTCAGAGACTCGAGATGTCAAGCCAGTAGTTATTATCTCCTGACTTATGGCAATATATTTTAATATATCTCAAGCACATTCTACTGTGGTTTAAGGTTGCAGGATGGTTGGTTCCTTTGTGAACCTGTGAACCTTTGAGGAGCTCCTCCCTATATTCAGCTGTTAGACTCCACCTCTAGCACTGGCCTGTTCTTTACTTTCAATACTAGGTTTTACCAGTGTACAACGTTTTCTTTATGTATTCAGCATTGAGCCTTGCAAGCGGCAACTCTTCAACAAAGTTCCATTTGTTTAATTTAGCAATTTTTATTTGGAATTGTTGAATACATTAATCTTTTAATTTGTTTTGCAGGTCTTAAGTCTTATGCGCTTGAGAGGAACAAGGACATGTGGTGCAGGTGAGACAGCTGAAATAAAGAAATTCTGTTGTATTATATCAAACATTTTAGTTTTTATCTTGTACATTTACTGTAAATGCTTTGAGCCTTACTAACAATGATTTATCATGTTCAATCACTTTTCAGTGTGGAGGATGTTTAGAGGACACTTTGGTCTGTCAGAGATGCACCCTTCTTACTGCAGAACGTACACACAGGGGAAGACATGGACTCTACCAAAGAAATGAGTCGTGGGTTTCATTCACACTTGAAAGAATACATATTGTGGTAGGTGTTTATTTTTTATTTACTTGTAAAATAAAACATGGCTCATGTTAATCTGTATTCTATAAAATGGTAAACATATATCAAGGTATTTTTTTATTTTGTCACAAATTATGCAAATCACTTTTTTTAATCAAAATGCAATGTATGAAGTTGTGCCTATAAAAGCTTGCAAGTTTTAACCTCACGAGTTGGGAATTAACTTTTGCACATTAATCAAATGCACTGAATTGAAATAGTGCAAATTAATTAAATTCAAATTAAAACTTCATGCTACATTTCAATATTTCTTTTTTAGTAGATTAATTAGAATTTCAGAAAAACGCAGATCTGAAAAATTTGCATATAAAATATGTGTATAATTAGGGCGTGTATAAATACACTGCCCGGCCCTCGCTGTTTGGATTTTAATAGGCAAATATGTAGCATGAAGAATCATTTTCACACATGAATTGGCACCTCTGAGTCCAGACCTTAATTTTAATTGAAAGTCTTTGGGATGTGCTGGAGTAGACTTTACAGAGTGCTCACCTCTTGCATTGTCAATACAAGATCTTGACCAAAAAATGATTCACCTCTCCATGGAAATAAATCTTGTGATGTTATTTCCATCAAGAGGTGCATTCATTTTTGGTCAAGATCTTGTAAAATCCAAACGACCTTTTTTTGGCCAGGCAGTGTAATACTTAAGGGGGGGGGGACATAATGTGCCTTTAATATACATAGGCATAATATATATCCTATTCCGCGCTCAAGCACACACATTAAGCTTGCCGCAAAGCACCGGCTAACGTAATAATTATGAACGTGTTGGAAAAAAATCGTAAGGAGACATTTTAATTGTTTATTAATAAACTAGTGTTTTCACTCAAAACACTCAGAAAAACAACTTCATCTTTCAAAGATGATGCTGACTCATCTCCACAGTTTAGTGGATGCGCCTTTAGAGAGAAATGCACCTTTTGTACGGAGAGTCTTTGTTTTCTGTTTAAATTGGTTCATTTAAAAGTAGACATTTCAAGCTTTCTATAGATATAATCCCTCATGTCTGTGAGGCAAGTAGCCTATACGCTACTTGAGTTTTGGTTCATTTTTGTGATGCGCTCCAGTTCACAGAGACTGAGATGGCAGA
Organism: Elopichthys bambusa; assembly: GCA_037101425.1. Lineage (NCBI taxonomy): Eukaryota > Metazoa > Chordata > Actinopteri > Cypriniformes > Xenocyprididae > Elopichthys > Elopichthys bambusa. Next base: position 25,609,273 of record CM074453.1, read on the forward strand.
AAGTGCATTCTATTTCTTTATTTTACAAAAGCACAACGTTTTGTTGTTATTGTGAGTTTACACAAGTAAGCTCCTTAGTTTCAGTTTCAAATGATGTATTACTCTTATCTGTATGACGTAAAAATGGAGTATTTTCAGTTGCCTCTGTTATCACGAAAAAATGCAAGTGATCACACCGGCGCCTCCATGTCATGCAGAAAGTGCGCTATAAACACTTGGATATGTGCCTAATAATAGCGTTAAGTTAACATTAGAGCGAGCGGCCATGTAAAGTTGCTTTACTTACATGTTTCAAATGACAAGCCATATTTGAAGTCGATAGATGGTTGGCGAATGTTTGGATTTCTTGTCTGACATACTATAATTACCACAAGAACCCGCCGGTAATGATCTGCGTGAACTTTCCACTTCCTTTGGAGTTTTTTTTTCTGCGACTAATAAAATGTTGGTCGACTAAGCCACTTCTTCTAATGTTTAGTCGACTATTAGGGTGCAGCCCTATGTATCATGTTATTTACATTGTAGCAACAGCCAATTGTTCTGATGTATTGTGCTTCTGTGGCTCTCTGTGCACATTTGCACTGGTATTAATTAAATCAACAGAGCTTGCCAAATAATTGTACTGTTGGTTGCTAGCATTCCAACACTACTGTAGTATTTAACTCTTTCCCTGCCAGCGTTTTTTTTTTTTTTTTTTTTTTTTTTTTTATTCCAGACAGCACCTGCATTTTTGATCATTTTTACAAAACTTTCATGCCCCCTAGAATATTTTGTTGTATTTTATTCTAGCTTCATGCATTCTTTTTTATGAACACTTGAATGTGGGTAAGTTTCATAAAAAAGCAGCATTTTGAACAAAGAGCTGAGAAAAGAACATTTTTGTCAGACTACATCCAGATCAAATTCAGAATAATGATCAAATCATAGATGGAGTAGAATGTCCATCAACAACCCCAAAGCTTGCACAGTCCTGCACCTCTTCCTAGGTTGACATTTCATTCAGTAATGTTAGACAGTTTTGATTTGTATGCTGTTTAATGTTTGATAATTGCATTATTTTACATGTGCATAAGCAATGCTTCTATCACTTGTTTCTGCTTCTTTGTCTGTGTTTTGATCCAGAGATTCTGTAGCCTTGCAGAAGATGCTTAATTGCACCCCCTATCATATAAAACATGGATTGCCATAAAATTACGTCAATGACGAGAAAGCATTGTGTCATAAATAACGGAAAATTCTGTCAATGGTGGGGAAAGAGTTAACGTGCTCAAGAATTTGGAGTATGTGAACTGATCTGTCTATATTCCCATTGGTAATCACCAAACACTGTCACTGTACTTTTCCATAAAGCTTATAAAACTTAACTAAAGTTGACTGCCAATCACCAATCATCTATGGAACTCATGTCACATCAAATTGCATATTCCCATTATAAATTAGTCTGGTCACTGAAAAATACTCTGGGAAAATTTGCAAAGATAAGCACATTTATGCCTGTGGTTTTCTCCAGGGAGCCTGTACTTGTAAAAGGTGCCTACCAAACATCAAATAACTATTTAAATCATTGTTTTCAAACATGACAAAGACCACAAGAAAAGTTTAATTGGCACTCTTTATTCTACAGAACTACAGGTAATGAAGTCAAGAAGCACAGAGTCAAACCAAACAAGCCTTTCAGAAAGATGCAAGAGCTTTACTCTTCATCGTGCCCTTTCTGTGAGAGGAAGAGAAAAGGAAAAGAAAGGTGTTTGAAAGGTATATTTGTTATTTGATTTTAGTTTTTGCAATAAATTAAATCTTAGACTCACTCAACGAGACAGAGATAAGCACAAAAAGCTTTAGGTCATTCTCTTTTAGCTTATTTTACAGTTCATCTGGCATCACTGAAATGTAAAGGCTTTAGAAACGCATATTTACAAAATGGCCGCTAACCCTTTCACCATTTAAAGTAAAACATTACCCATTGCTTCATTGAGCCTTCTTAAACTCTATGATAGTAAGCAGACAAAATACTGGGTTAAACTGAGTGAACTTACCTTGGATCCTGTATCGCGACTCTTGGCTCTCAGCTTGTTGACCTGAGATTCAGCAATATCAGCCCTCTCTTCTGCCTCATCCAGCTCATGCTGCAGTTTACGGAACTTGCCCAGATTGGCATTGGCTTGTTCCTCCTGATTAAATCAAAAGGTTGTTGGCAAAAACAGTATACAAAACAGTATATATACAGTACAGGAGTGTACAGGCAATGAACTTACAGCCTCTTCAGCAGATCTCTTGTAGGATTTGACCTTCAGCTGGAGTTTGTCCACAAGGTCTTGAAGACGAGCCAGATTCTTACGGTCTTCCTCAGTCTGTTAATAGACTTTTGATTATTTTTGGTCTGGATTGTTTGAAGATGGTGATATTGGGGATATTGTATTGAAAAGAGAAATAACCTGGTAGGTGAGCTCCTTGACGCGTCTCTCATATTTACGGATTCCTTTCACAGACTCGTTCGCTTTTCTCTGTTCTATCTCCACCTCATTTTCCAACTCTCTCACCTACCGAAACCGAAAATGATTTCAAATTTATCAGTTCTCTAAAAAGCTATTGATCTCTGAATCCAAATGAATAACAGTCATCTTCACAAAAGCAATGCATTTTGAATAGAAAATGCATTGTTAAGAACTGAGTTTCAAAAACTAACCCTAGCTTCCAGTTTCTGGACCTGCTTCTTCCCACCCTTCATGGCGATCTGTTCAGCTTCATCCAGACGGTGCTGCAGGTCCTTGATGGTCTGCTCCATGTTCTTCTTCATGCGCTCCAGATGAGCACTGGTGTCCTGCTCCTTCTTCAGCTCCTCAGCCATCATGGCAGCATCAGTGATGGCCTTCTTGGCTTTTTCCTCAGCATTCCTGCACTCCTGCACTGCCTCCTCAACCTCAGTCTGAAGCTGAGTATTATCTCCCTCCAGCTTCTTCTTCTGATTCAGCAGGCTGGTATTCTGAACAGTGTTGACATTCATGTAGTCTCTAGTTGATATTGTGTACTAAGAATGGGTTTAAAGGTTTTATTTGTCTAATAAAGATGTGTCATACCTGAGAATGCAGGAGCTGAACTCTCTCACTGACATCCAGCAGTTCCTGCTCAGCCAGTTTCCTTCCTCTCTCAGTCTGTTCCACCAGGGATCTCAGCTCATCCAGTTCAGCCTGCAGCAGATTGTTGCGTCTCTCCACAATGGCGATGTTCTCTTTGAGATCATCATTACTACGGAGAGCATCATCTAGTTGCAGTTGGGCATCCTGCAAAGTACAAATTTTATAAAAAAAAGACAGCAGAACTATGTTCACCTAAGCATTATAACATCTTGATTTGAAGATTTGTCATACTTTGAGATGTCCATGAAGACCCTTGAGTTGCTTCTGGGCTTCTGCTGCCTGTCTGTTAGCCTGGCTGAGCTGAATCTCCATCTCATTGAGGTCTCCCTCCATTTTCTTTTTCAGTCTGAGAGCTTCATTCCGGCTGCGAGTCTCTGATTCTAATGAGCTCTGCAGAGTATCCACAATTCTCTGCTGGTTTCTCTTGGCCTGCTCCATCTCTTCATCTTTCTCCGTCAGCTTACGTTCAATTTCAGCTTTGATCTGGCTGAACTCCAGTTGAGCTCTAAGAATCTTTCCTTCTTCATGCTCAAGGGATGCCTGACCGATTAAAAGACTTAGCCATTAAAAAGTACAGTAAGTTTGATTTAGCAGCAAATTTATTCTTGTGGTGAAGAACTACACTACTATAAAAACTACACCTACTACATCTACACATAACACAATCAGTTTACCTCGGCCTCCTCTAGAGCAGTTTGAATTTCAGCTTTTTCCTGCTCCAACTGCTTACGAATTTTCTCTAGTTCATGTATGTTTTTTCCACTCTCACCAATTTGTTCAGTGAGATCAGCAATCTCCTCTGTTTGGTAGGAAAAGTAATAATGGTTAATATATAATAAAGTCAAGAGAAATACAAAAATGTTATGAAATTTATATGAATGTCCTGATGACTAATAAATCAAGGGCACCTTGGAGGTTCTTGTTTTCTCTCTTCATAGTTTCCAAATGATCCAGAGACTCCTCATAAGAGTTCTTCAGTTTGAATAGTTCAGTGCTCAGAGATCTGGCTTCCTTCTGAGAGCTCTCCAGCTCGCTCTGAGATTCCTCATATTTCTGCTTCCATTCAGCTAGGACCTGTTGATAGAATTAGACTTTGATTAGCTACCATTGGAGCTAAATGAACACAAAATATTATATATCTGTAAGGGTTTTATGCATTCACCTTGTCAAAGTTTCTTTGCTTCTTGTCCAGAGCAGCAGCAGCAGCATTAGATCTCTCCACATCCACCATGAGATCTTCTATCTCATTTTGCAGCCTGTGCTTGGTCTTCTCCAGAGAGGAGCATTTAGCATTGACGGCTTCCACAGCTTCTTCTGCATCTTGCAGACGCTGAGCAAGTTTCTTCCTTCATGAATAAACAGAATTTGTTCCAAAATAACTTAGTGAGGCTTTCACAACTTCTTGGCTTGCAGAACAAAGTCAGGTGTTTGTATGGTATGGTACATGTGAAACCCAAATATTTCTATGTAATGTTTCTTACTTAGCATCCTCCAGCTCCTCAGTCCTCTGGATGGCATCAGTTTCATACTTGGTTCTCCACTGAGCCACCTCAGAGTTTGCCTTAGACAGACTACGCTGCAGCTCAGCCTTGGCTTCTTGCTCCTCCTCATATTGCTCCCTCAGCAGATCAGCATCATGTCGAGCAGACTGAACTGCATGGGCCAGGGCATTCTTAGCCTATGAGATATTTAAAATTAATGTTTTTTTGTTATGGGGAATGGCCTAAAGTTGTAGTATAATGCTCTAGTCCTTTTCATCGAATCCCACTTGAATCCCACTGCTCTAAAAGAGATTATTGCGTGATGGGACAGTGTAGTGGTTTAGGTGTATGACTGCTACACTGTGTTGCTCTAACCTTGTGGGTTCAAGTACAAACATTGTTTGCAATACCTTGATTTCCTCCTCTAGTTGTCTCTTGAGGTCCTCTATCTGCTGGGTGTAGGACTGCTTGCCTCTTGTTAGCTGAGAGACCAGTGAATCCTTTTCTTCCAGCTGTCTAGAAAGCTCCCCTAGATAAAGATAAAAAAAAAAAAACAGTACATAACAGAAAGTAGTGCGTGATCTGGATAATTAGTCTAACAATACACAGGATAAAGTAATACTTCATCAGAGTACATACCATTTTCAGTTTGCAACCTAGCTTTTTGCATAGTAAAGTCATTGATGCTGCGCTGTCCTTCTTCATATTTTGTTCTGTATTCTGACATCTGGTCCTCAAGAGTCCTGCACATTTTCTCCAAGTTTGCCTGGATTGATATTATATAATTAATGAATTTAAAATAAAGCATTGAGAACACGATTCTAAAGAACACCTGAGGTGGAGAAAAAACGATTACAAATTCTAACATGGAAACAAGATTTCCATCACCTTGCACTTGGCAAGCTGCTCCATGTTGGAGACCACATCGTCTAGTTCCAGTCTGAGTTCACTCTTCTCTTTCTCCAGCTTCTGCTTCACTCTCTGGAGGTTGTCAATCTGCTCTCCCAGATCAGCCACACTGTCTGCATGTTTCTTCCTCAGTGTAGCTGCAGTGGCTTCATGTTGTAGAGTGGCCTCTTCAAGGTCTCTGCGCATTTTCTGGAACTCAGCTTCACGTTTCTTGTTCATCTCAATCTGGGCAGCAGTGGCTCCACCAGCCTCCTCCAACCTCTCACTGATCTCCTCCAGTTCTCTGGACAGATCAGCTCTCTGTTTCTCAACTTTAGCACGGGCAGCTCTCTCAGCTTCCAGCTCTTCCTCAAGCTCTTCAATACGAGCCTGGTAATGCGAGGAAAACCAAAGTTAAAGCTAAAATTCCTAACTGTCCAAAAGTCCCTATTTTTAAGAATCATAAAGTTTACCTGCAGCTCCTTCAGTTTCTTCTGGAGCTGGCCTGCCATTGCCTGCTCATCTTCAATCCTGCTACTGAGCTGACTGATCTCAAAATCCTTCCTGTGTTTCAGAACATATTGGATTACCATTATTGATAAGGACTCAGATTGTGAGCTGTATTCTTGAATAATTATTTCCCCCTCTGGAAAACGCACTTTTTTAACCTCTCTTCCATTTGCTGTTTGTCGTTTTCCAGGTCCATCACACTCTCTAGGGTCAACTTTAAGTCTCCCTCGAGCTTCCTCTTTGCCCTCTCCAGATCCATACGAAGCTTCTTTTCCTGTTCCAGGGAACCCTCAAGCTGGAAGGACAATATTTTGTTCAGCATTGTAAATGTCACCTGTTTTCATTTACAACAGAAGTGTAACAAACCACTCACATCATCCACTTGTTGCTCCAGCTTGGCTTTGGCTTTGGTGAGTGTGTTGACTTTGTCTTCCTCACTCTGGAGGTCATCCAGCGTTTGCTGATGGGCCTCCTGAAGAGCTTTCTTCTCCTTGGTCAGCTTAGCAATAATCTCATCCAAAGCTGCCATCTCTTCTGTCAGGTTTTTAACCTGTAGAAATGTGTCATTGTATCAACAGACTCTTAACACACCATTCTAGCATCACTAACAGGTTCAGTGTTGAAAACTGACCTTGTTCTCAGTAGCATGTTTCTCTTTCTCCACTTTGGCCAGAGTGAGCTCAAGATCATCAATGTCTTTCTTGAGCTCAGAACATTCATCCTCCAGCTTTCGTTTCTTTGCAGTCAGCTCAGCATTCATTTCCTCTTCATCCTCCAGTCTCTCAGTCAGCTCTTTGGCTTTGGCCTCAAGCTGGATCTTATTCTTGATCAGACCCTCACATCTCTCCTCAGCATCACAAAGATTATCTTGCTCCTGTTTACAGATACAAAAAATTATGTGTATTTATTTTAATGTCTTAATCAAAAGTAGAGTTGCATTTTATTAATGAATTCATAAAATCATAAACTTACAGTTTGAACTTGAAGTTGCAGGTCATTCTTCTCTTGGAGAAGAGAAACCATCTTTTCTTCGAGTTCCTTTCTGCGGGCTTCAGATTTGGCATAAGCCTCCTTCAACTTCAGGAATTCTTCCTTCATGTTGGCCATCTCTTTCTCCGCTTCAGCAGATCTCAGCAGTGGCTTGATCTTGAAGTAGAGCTTCATCCAGGGCCAATTCTTGACACCCATGAAGGCACGTACATTCCACTGTATCACAAGCAAGGCATCTCTGCAAAATAAAACTGTTCTTTTTGTCTCTGTTTATGGTGCATTGAAAGATTTAAATGCCTAGCCAGTTACCTGCGATCAACAAGCTTCTGGAATTCAAGTCTTGCGAGAAGACCACGTGATCTTGCTTGAATATTGGTGATGATGAGTGCAAGACGATCGTCTCTCATTTCTTCAAGGGTACCCAGTAGACCTGCCTTGAAGAACACCTTAAAAAAAAAAATGTTATTTCAGTGACCTATGATCAACACATAGTCATAACAGGCAGTCTATCAAAGGCATCCGTGCACAAACAAATAGAGCAATGCTGCGAGTGCCCCAGAGACATAGTACACCTTTTAGGAATGTCTGCTTTCTAATAGATTACTTATAGTTGTCTCAGCACATTAATCTAGGATAGGGGAATATATTTAAAAACTGGAAAATAAACACAATCAACAAAGCAATTACTAATTAGCATATATACCTTAGTATGTCCAAATTTGTACTGGCTGTGGTCGATATCCAAAGAGCTCAATAACTTTTCAGCTCCTTTCCTGCTGTCAATGAACTGACCCTCTGGGATGGCAGCAGGGTTTAGTATACGATATCTGTTGGTGCATATTAAATTCAAAAAGGGGTTTAAATAGTGTTGATTTTGCCATTGGCAATATTAATATATTTTTTTTAAAACAAGCTAAATGATTTAATGGGCTTTAATTTTTGTCATTTACACACATTTGTGTAATTTGAAAATGTCAAGTCTCATTGCCTAACTTGTAGCTGTTTTCTCAAGTCAGCAAGTTTTTGACCCAAGTGCGACTCGCATGTCTCATATTTATAAATGAATGTACCTCTGCTTGAAATCTCCATACAGGATCCTGTTGGGGAATCCCTTTCTGCAGATCCTGATGCCCTCCAGCACACCGTTACAGCGCAGCTGATGCATGACCAGAGGATTCTCCATCGCCCCAGGAGTCTTAGTCTCATTGGGGATGATGCAGCGCACAAAGTGAGGGTGAGTTGACCTCAAGTTGGTCATCAGCTTGTTCAGGTTCTCCTGTGGATAGACATTATCCATGACTCTGCCCATATATGTCATGCAAACAAAGCTATACTAAATAATACAATTCATTATGAATCAGAATGAAAAGCACTCTATATACCCTGTGAAGGGCAGACACCGTTTGAAAAGAAGAGCCCTTTTTCTTCTTCTCCTTTCCTTTGCCACCTCCTCCTCCCTCTATGGCTGTTGGGAAAAAAACAAAAAACAAAACATAATACTTAAAATGAACCTTGCATTAAATCCTTATTTGTCTCAAGGATCATGTCATCAGCACAACACACCTGAGTCAGCACCAGCATAATTGGCAAACAGGTGAGCCAACAGTTTCATGGTGGACTTCTGATAGAGGCCAACAACAGTTTCATTGAGAGGATCCTTGTTCTTCACCAGCCAGTTATTAATGTTGTAGTCCACAATGCCAGCGTAGTGAATCAGGGAGAAATGGGCCTCTGGTTTACCCTTGATAATCCTGGGCTTCTGGAAGTTTGCGGATTTCCCCAAATGGTTGTCATAAAGCTTAGCTTTGAATGTTGCATCACTGGCTTTGGGGAACATGCACTCCTCTTCAAGGATGGACATGATACCCATGGGCTATAGAGAAGGCAACAAAACGTATCTAACTTAAAGCAAAATGGATATTAACTTTGGATATTCTATATTTGGATATAACTAATGGGTATTAATGGATATTCCCCACCAGGGTTTTTTTATTTTTTTTTATTTTTTTTAAGGTTGCCAGCCACCGCCAGCATTTTTGATCACTTTCACAAAAATGTCATGGCCCCCAGAATATTTTGTTGTATGAATATTTGAACATACAAAATATCAAAGAACAAAGCCTCTGATTTAAAAAATAATAATAATAATTCTAGCTTCATGCATTCTTTTTTATCACCACTTACTAAACATTTTATGGTTGATGATCATGTTATTTTGCATGTGCATAAGCAATAATCCGGACATTCTCTGTTCATTCAGAAGATGCGTAATAGTACCCCCTACTGTATAACAGTGAAACATGGATTGCCAGAAATCTCCGTCAATGGCGAGGAAAGAGTTAAAGCTTCAAGATTAGATGTTCAGAAAAAAAAGGTTTTGTACACCAACCTTTTCAATGAGATCAATACAAGCCTGCAAGTCCATGCCAAAGTCAATAAACACCCACTCAATGCCCTCCTTCTTGTATTCCTCTTGCTCCAGCACAAACATGTGGTGGTTGAAGAACTGCTGTAACTTCTCATTAGTGAAGTTGATGCACAGCTGCTCAAAGGTGTTGAACTGCAGGTGGAATATATTGTTAATCACAATGGTGCTTGTTGGATTTGTTCTTGAATAACAATAATCAGTTGATTTCAGCTTACTTCAAAGATCTCAAATCCAGCAATGTCCAGCACACCAATGAAGTACTGGCGAGGCTGTTTGGTGTCCAGGGATTGGTTGATTCTCACAACCATCCAGAGGAACATCTTCTCGTACACTGATTTGGAAAGAGCGCCAACAGCATAGTACACCTGTCCGATGGAGATTATATAGTTAAATATTACAGAAAATGTATGCTTTTAGTGTTAACAGTTAAGGACATCATCAAGTAGTCTCCACCTGCTGGACATTCTGTCCCCTGGTGACCCACTCATTTCCTACTTTGACTCTTGGATGGCACAGAGCCTTGATGAGATCAGCAGAGTTCAGGCCCATCAGATAAGCTGATTTATCAGCATCTGTTGTCAATAAAAGAAGATGGTTGATTGTAATGAATCTTCTATTACCCTATAGCTGTATTTATGTCAGCATTTTGTCCTAATACTGACCCTCAGTCCCATCAGCCTCGGCCTGTTCCTCTCTTTGCTTCTGTTTGAACTTCATGTTGCCGAAGTGCATGACAGAACCAGTCAGCTTGTAGATGCTGTTCTTCTCCTCTTGGGTGAAGCCCAACACATCAAAAGCTTCCTACGGCAAATTTAATTCATTTAACATGATAAATGCCTGATATTCTTGTATTTATATATGCTTTCAGTTAAGGAAGAAGGTAAGATCCAAATGTATTAATGGGAATTTGTAGTTATTTCAGATAACACACATCAGTAGCCATCAGCTCTTCAGCATCATTAATAGAGGCCACTTGCGTCTCTCCTTGAGAGATGAAGGCGTAGTCATAAGGGTTTGCTGTGATCAGCAGCATCTCTGAGAGAAAGGATGCAAGGCACTTAGACATCATGTTGTAATGCATTTTCTTGTAAACATTTAAAGAACAAAGTATAGATGTTTGGTTGTAAATGTTTTGCCCACCTAAAAGTTCTGGTTTCTTCTGAGACAGGATCTGGTAGAAGATGTGGTAGTCTCTCTCAGCCTTGAGCTGGAAAGTCACACGAGACTTCTCCAGAAGATCTGTCACAGAGAACATTTTGTTTAAAATCATTACTATCATGCATTTATTTTATTATTTTAAAATGGAACTAATCATAAGTGTTCCTACAAGTCTCAATATCTGCAGAAGCGAGTTTGCCATTTGCTGCGAAGTGAATGCGGATGAACTTGCCCTGTTCGAAAAGATAAAAATCGTCATGTCTTTTGAAGTAAATTCAGACGTTCACTGCTATTTCAGTTCACTTACAAATCTGGAGGAGTTGTCATTCCTGATGGTCTTGGCATTACCAAAGGCCTCAAGAGCAGGATTACACTGGATGATTTGATCCTCCAGAGTACCCTAGAAAACACAATATTAGACATTTGTATATGGTGAATGGCAATCAAAGAAAATGGCAGTTCAATCATTTTTAGTTTAAATTCAGATCTCCGTTTACCTTCTTTTCACTGCTGGGGTCCTTCTTTGTAGGACTAGCAGCGATGCTGGCAAAGTACTGAATGACTCTCTTGGTGTTCACAGTCTTTCCAGCACCAGATTCTCCACTTGAGGTACAAAGATAAAATGTTAAGCACCACACAGCTTTTTTTAAACTGTTATAGAAAGTGATATGCAGAAGCAGACTTACGTGATAAGAATAGACTGGTTTTCTCTGTCTGAAATGGACAATGAAAATATGAAACAATATAGTTACGTTCTAACCAAAATTCATTCTGAATGGGTTATGAAAAACGGAGTAAAAAGTATTCTGAATGCATTTAACTCTTTCCCTACCATTGACAACATTTTCCGTCATTTATGACACAATGCTTGCCCGACATTGATGAGTTTTTCCGGCAATCTATGTTTCGCTGTTATATGTTAGGGCTATATCCCATCTTCTGTAATATTACAGATTCTCCAAATCCAAAAACAAGTGAAGAAGCAGCAAAAACAAGCAATAGAAGCATTGCTTATACACATGTAAGCTAATGTAATCAAAACATGATTTTCTCAGCAAAAAATGCTGGTGGGAAAAGAGTTAATAAAAAGTAACTAACCAAATAGATAGAGTAGCGAAATATGTGCTTATCAAAATGGGGAAACCATTCCAATATTTTTTGTTAGTGAAGTTAAATGTCAGACATCAAACTGTTGTTTCTATGAATCTGTCACTTGATAGAAGCTAGTCAAATTGCATTGGCAAACTCTGTGACATTCTCAAAAATGTCAAACAAAATTATGAAAATACTGTATACAACAACATTACAAACAAGTTGCAACAAGAATTACATGGACATTTACTATCATTTACTGTTCTACTACAGTAAACAATTTTGTTGTCAGGTTGAGTCCTGAAGTAAAACCAATTGAAAACCACTGGTGTCAAGTAGACGCACCTGCCAGCATGTACTGGTAGGCATTGTCAGAGATGGAGAAGATGTGAGGAGGAGCTTCACTCCTCTTCTTGCCTCTATAGGCGTTGACGACTTCCTGGTTGTACACTGGCAACCACTTGTAGGGATTCACAGTGACACAGAAGAGCCCAGAGTAGGTCTGTAAGAGATTCACAGAAGGTTTAGATCTGCTCCTACATGATGAAGTGAATGTGTGAGTGTTTTAAGACTCGACTCACGTAGATCATCCAGGCTGCGTAACGCTCTTTGAGGTTAAACAGCACAGCGGGCTCATGCAGGAAGGTGAACATCGCCATGTCCTCAATTTTATCGAACTTCGGCGGGTTCTGAGGGTGAATATCGGCCTCCTTTGCGATTACCGTCTGTAAAAAGCACATACTCCAAGAGTTATAACTCAAAACGATAAGTTCCTGTAATGTAGTGAAGTAATAATCAATAATGACCACTTGTTTAACTTGAACTTACTTTGCCTTTTTCAGTTTCGCAGGTGACTTTATCACCGTCCCGACTCACAATGGTTCCTTTCACATACTCCTCCTCAGGATCAGGGACGAAACATTCCCTTTTCATGTCAAAGGGGCGCGTTTGGGCCTCCAGTCGCTCCCTGTCCGACTTCCTGAGGTACGAAGCAGCAGCTCCAAACTCTTCCATCTGGGCATCCCCCATGTTTCACCAAGACTGCTGTTTGTAAGTGTATGTGAAGAGGTTAATAAATGAGATATTAGATATAGGAGCATATTTGAACACTTCCCACGTAGAAGGCGACGTTCTCGTGACCTTGCACAACGTTCCCTAAAAGTTCTCTAAAGTTGACAAAAATTTGGAACCTACACAGAACATTAGGGACATTCCTGAAACGTCCTCTTTTGGTAATGAAAGTGCTGCAGTTCAAGGTTCCTGATATATCTTTAGGGGGACGTTCCATTTTGGTTATTTTATGGTCGCGCGAGACAAAGAGGATATTTGGGACATTAACAGAACGTCCTATAGTAATAGTCCCCTAAAAATTCACAGAACGTCCTGAATGTTCCCTGAAGGTCCACCAAATAACGTCCCCTAACCCTTAAAAGATCACACCGTGATCGTCTCAGAACATACTGGCAACGTTACTAGGCAACATCCATACCCAGATAGCAACTTTGTGTCTGCCCAGATCCGGCCCACATCTGGCACATGTGGAATGATGATCTGGGCCACATGTGGCAGGAATGATGGCACTTGGGCGGACCGCTCCTGTTTGCCAGATCTGGGTCACAAGCAGGCCATAGCAATGCCACATGTCAGCCAAGAGCAAAGAAATAAACCAGAACTGGACCTTATCTGAGCCACAAAATAGTTAATAGTGAGTCATGTCAGCATTAACAAGCCTGTTATCAAGCAGAATCACTGAAGGAAAGAAGGAAAAAAAGAGATGAGCAGAAACTGAAGATCAACTGAAGATAAAAGACATTAAATCTCTGAAAATCTGATTAAACAACTCCACAAACAGCATTACCAGCTTCACTTATTACTAACCAGACTTACTTTATTTCTGTCAGACGTCTACAGCAGTTCTTACTGAGAATTAACAGAAGTTTAACTCTCATGTTTGTTTCATTTAAGGGTACCATGATGGTGATTGGTGTTTCCATTAGTTGGCCTCTTAACTTTTTTATTTTATTTTTATTTTTTAAATATATTTGCTTTCTCTGGCTGCTGTGGTAGTGTTTCTGTCAAACGCATTAGCAGTAGCAAAGAAAACTGAAGTGTGATCAAGTGAATATAGTTAGCTGTTGGTGATTTTATAATCATCATGAAATAGCCTGCTTCACTGGTGTCATTTGAACATAACTGAATATAATAATTGTTACTGCAATATGAGATCCAGATGTATTGCAGAAATCATTTAGAAGATTGAAGATGAAAAATAAGAACACAAAAAGTCAAATCAGCATATGAATCTCAACAATGGTGACAATAAACAAAATATTCAGACAGTCAGATCAGTTGCATAATTTATCCATGCTCTGATGCATTCTGGGAGTTTTGTACTATGGTACCCAGCATGCATTGTGTCTACATGACACTTTTGATTGTCACCATTGTTGAGATTCATGTGCTGATTCTTGATGTCTTTGTGTGTCATCTCAAAATACTTCTTTTTCCCCCTAATTTCTGCAATACAGCTGGATCTCATGTCACATAAACACAGGGTTTGTAATATTAATGGCACAAAACAATTTTTACATTTAAACAACATCAGTGATTCAGGCTATTTCACGATGATTATAAAATCATCGATAACTAACAACCAACACCTGGTCTCATTTCATTTTTTGTTGGCAAACGTGTTTGTCAAACACACTATCACAACAGGCAGAAAAAGCAAACAAATATATATATATATATATATATATATGAAAAAAGTTAAGAGGCCAACTAATGGAAACACCAATCACCATCATGGTAACCTCAAATGAAACAAACATGAGAGTTAAACTTCTGTTAATTCTCAGTAAGAACTGCTGTAGACGTCTGACAGAAATAAAGTCAGTCTGGTTAGTAAGTGAAGCTGGTAATGCTGTTTGTGGAGTTGTTTAATCAGATCTTCAGAGGTTTAATGTCTTTTATCTTCAGTAGATTTCCTCTAAGGCTGTGGCTGAAGTCAGTTGTAGTTCTTGTGTTTCTGCTTGTCTCTTTTTTCTGTTTCCTTCTTTCCTTCAGTGATTCTGCTTGATAACAGGCTTGTTAATGCTGACATGACTCACTATTAACTATTTTGTGGCTCAGATAAGGTCCAGTTCTGGTTTATTTCTTTGCTCTTGGCTGACATGTGGCATTGCTATGGCCTGCTTGTGGCCCAGATCTGGCAAACAGGAGCGGTCCGCCCAAGTGCCATCATTACTTCCACATGTGGCCCAGATCATCATTCCGCATGTGCCAGATGTGGGCCGGATCTGGGCCGACACAAAGTTGCTATCTGTGTAACACCAGTGGTGACGTTCTGATAACGTTCCGGGAACGTAAAATTTCTAGCAGGGTTAAGACACAAAAATAACAAGATAGGAAACATAATGACACTTTCACTAAACAAACATTAAAAGCTTTTCTTTTTTTTCTTTTTTTTAATTATTAAAATAGTAACAAGAAAAACGAATAATAAAAATGTATACAAAGAAATTACATTACGCCTGGACTGCTACAAGGCGAAAAACAGTCAAAATCTTCTTTCATACATATTTGTTATTAAACATGCTTCAAGCATTACACTATTGTTAATGATGCTGTATTGCTGAAACATGCATTATGAGAATGAAACACTAATATGAGGTGCATTACCTTCCACCACAGAGATTCTCACTGGAAGACTCTGCCCTACAAACAATGCAGTCAGAGATAATGCTTCACAACACATTACCATGAATTTTAAAGTTATTATAACTTCCTTATGATTCAGAATAATTAAAAAATACTGTTTAAAGAAAGACTCCCATTTTGCTTGGTGATAATATTTTAAATTACCTGTTCACAAGTTGTAGGCTTCAGGGAAAGCTGAATGGCCAAAGCTGGAAGATCCTCTCAACAGTGTGTCCTTTATCTCTTTTATAGTGACTATCCTTCTAAATAAGGCAGTTGGCAACTTGTAATGCCAAACTGCTTTTGTGTTTGGTTCGGCTGAGGTAGGGAGGGATAAGCATGGTTTTTAATATGCACCAGTTGTGTTCACTGCTGCCAAATACATCCCATAATGGAAAATAATTACAGGAGGACAAATAAAATCACCATGAGAAACCTCAACGCTTTTACCATGAAGTCCTATCCGAATCCAAATATGCCAACATTATTAGCTTGTATTGTATCAACACAGTTGTACAATGCACATATAATTTTGCAGCTACAAGTATGTATCTTTGTTTTTGTTCTAAACCAACTTTGTCTAATAAAAGGTAAGTAATTCTAATAAAGTAACTGTTGAAATTCAACCATGGTGTTTGCTTGCTTTCATTTTCTCCTTAAGCATCATCATTATTAAACAAAACACCATTTCCCATGTCATAGACTTCGCTTGTTTTGACTAATTATGCAACAAAAGAAAGTAGAGGACTGTAAAATTACACCCAACTCCAAACCAAAATTGTATTTTTAGGGACACACAATTACTAAGAACAACACAGAAGTTTGCGAACAGTTCCTGCTATGTGTCATATCACGGGTTTGGATGGGTTGAAGGTCAGTAAGCGACAGATGAAATGATTCCTTGCTTCACTGGCACAGTATTGTCTCCTCATTTGTCCTTGGGTATAAAGATAACCCTGTGAAATTCCTGGAAAGTGACGCCCATTGATTGAGAATCAGTTGTTGTGCCACAGACAGCCATTTATGTAACGCAATGGAAGGTTTCACTGAAAGATAAATATAAATAAAGGAAGAGTAATGGACCATTTTATTTTATTACAGCGGTGAAACTAAAGCAGTGATGTCCTTACTGTGATATCCTGTGCATGCGTCCACAATCACAAGACGAGTGAGACATATGGGGTATCGTCTTTCTGTCGGGTCAAAGGTTTGGTTGCCTGCCCAGTACTGCTGCACATGTGCCTCTGTCATGGAGTAAAGTTAAACTAATAAAATACAGTTGGTTTTCTCATTCTGGTCTAGTTCTGTTGCTGATCATTTACTACTGACATAGTGATTTAAAATGTTTTTAATTTCTATAATAATCACAAATTAGGGAAGAAGTGTTTGTATAAAGGCTATTATTATAACTCATGGTTTGCCAACAGACAAGTATGGTTTCAGACAATGTGACAAGTTGTGATTCTCTAAAGAGAAACTATTTTTAGATGTGGCGCCAAGTGAAGACAACTAAGCAGCAAGGGTCACACATTAACAAGGTGCAAGTGTTCAACAAGTGAGATCATTTTCATTGTGCATGCCTTCCTATCGTCTACAATCACACCCTGAGAGACTGTTGAAATCTCCAGAATCTCGTAAGGACGATTAGTCAATTGATCAGCAGGATTTACAGTATGAGAGCGGACGCAAGCGGCCAGCTGTCTGAGAACTGTAATGGTAGTTCAGTAGATCTGCAAAGCTAAATTAGTCTCTGAAAGGACTATATTTATATATAATGCTTTATGCAGTGTCTAATGTTATATTTAAATGCATTTGTATTCAGGGTTCCCACACATTTCAGCTAATGATTTCAGTGGCATTAATATTTTCTAAGTAATTGATTTTTCAAAATTTTATAGACATTCGCCTCAGGGCAATTTTCTGCTCATCACTATGACAAAGTCACAAAATCCTTGTTTACTTAAGTGCTGGAAATTTGAACATATGAAATAATAGTGAGATGTTAACAAAAAAATGTTTTTGTTAAGTATCATATTTGATACGTCAAGCCTTTATAGCTGAGGCACAGTGTTGCCAACTGCTTTCAATTAAAAGCAGCTAAAACTGGTAGTTAAATGTCACTAGATGACATCACAATGGCAAATTCATTGATCTAATGATATAAATATGAATATAGATCAGTGGGCAAAATAAGAGTCTAGATAAGGTTTGTCCAAGAAGTTGCTAGATTTGTCCCTAAACTTTTGAAAAAAAAAAAGTCTCAAAAGGGGCGGGGAAGTCACTAAATCTAGTGACAAAATCGCTAACGGCACCTGTTAGTGGGTGGATATATTAGATAGCAAGTGAACATTTTGTCCTCAAAGCTGATGTGTTAGAAGCAGGAAAAATGCACAAGTGTAAGGATTTGACCGAGTTTGACAAGAGCCAAATTGTGATGGCTAGACGACTGGGTCAGAGCATCTCCAAAACTGCAGCTCTTGTGGGGTGTTCCCGGTCTGCAGTGGTCAGTATCTATTAAGAGTGGTCCAAGGAAGGAACAGTGGTGAACCGGCGACAGGGTCATGGGCAACCATTGAGTCACGTGGGGAGTGAAGGCTGGCCCGTGTGGTCCGATCCAACAGACGAGCTGCTGTAGCTCAGATTGCTCAAGAAGTTAATGCTGGTTCTGATAGAAAGGTGTCAGAATACACAGTGCATCAGTTTGTTGCGTATGGAGCTGCAGACTAGTGTTATCCCCGTCCACTGCCAAGAGTGCCAACTGCGCCATTTGGTGCAGATGCTGATATTTATATGGGCAAAAAGTAAGATGAAATTCTGTAAATCAAGGAGATCTTTATAACAGTATAGCAGACACTGACATAAAATGTATAAATATCAGTCGTCACTCTATAGCTGTAAATATGTCTTAGTAAGATTATATTTAAATGCTTAGTTTTATGATCAAAGCTCTGTAGTTTTAAAACGTGTATAGCTATTTTGTAAAGGGATAATATATATAGTTCTTACTCTGACGACTTCATTTGCTTCTGAAAGTGGTTCATGTAAACAGTTTGGGGCGCTATAGTGACGCTCAAACACAGACTGACCATTGTAGAATCGGGAGCTGCAGTCCAGAGAGATTTTATGGTGAATCACTGCTCTGAAATGAGTTCACCAACCTGCAACCTACAAAAACCAAAGAGACAAAAATATGCAAACCAGAAAAACATTGAACATTACGTAATGGACCAGAACAGAACATGAAAGAACATGTCTGAGTGAGCCTTCAGTTTCAGTCTCTTGACAAACAAATGATTTTCCCAGATTTTATTTGTAAGTATACTTGGTTAAAGATTTATTAATAATTACAGCATTGTTTAGTAATTGTTGCGGGATCATCAGACTTATTACTATTATCCTTTATTATTCAAGTAGTAATAATAATCATAATTAAATTATTACTAACAATTCAGAACTATTAAGTGCATTTCAAAGAATCGAACACAAAAAGGCATTTACGACAGAAAGCTACATAACTCGTGTTTCCAATGTTCCTTATTTCATAATCCAAATGCAATAAGCAAAGACAAAAGGCAAAATACAGAGCCAGACAATAGGCATAAATAAATCCAGACAGTGTGGACATTCAAATGAACCCGTGAGCATCTCTTCAGCCTCGATCTTCAAGGTAAGGAACAGAGGGATGTTATGAGCAATCCGCCTATTAAAGGAATATTCCAGGTTAAATACAACTTGAGCTGCTAAATTACTCCACAAAATTATTCACTTGTGTACAGTGACGTCTATGGGACGATGCATCACAGGGTTTAAAAGCAGAAGCATTAAGGATGTACTACACATACATTATTCAGTAGAAATGTTAACCTGTGAAGTTCTGTAAATCATCTGCGACTAAAATTACCATCTGGTTATGCAATACCGACGAGTCAAATTAATAAAAACTGGGGAAACTGACAGCAAGTCCCAGCTGCTGCACAGAGAGCTCAATATGTCTCCCTGTAATATTCCTTTAACTAAGAGAGACGTGTAACATACAATAATAAGTGTTTCTCGTATCATGCCTCAGTCAATCAGGGTGCACCGAAATTACGCTCAGTGATTCTAGCCCAAAAACACGATCGATGATCCTCTGGGCTCTGCCTTCTTAGCAGCAACATGTTCAAGAACTAAGAGAACCAATTCCATCTTTCATCCATCTGGAGTGAGAACATAAGCCTAGTTTCAAAGGGTTAAATATATTTCAAAACGACCACTGTGATTTTCAGCCCTTGTCTCTGTGAAGTTTCATAATGGTCTAATATTAATATTAAGTCATCGGATGCTACATGGGTCAGACTTGTTGAATTAGAGCGTATGCCCTTGACTTGTGGTTTTTGCCACTGTGTGCTGGAAAAGTGTTGTGGACTCTGTTTCCTTACACTTTATGATGGAGTACATGTGTGACGACTCCACCGGCAGTGTTAGGAATGACTACTAATACACAGTTAAGAGGACATGACTCCAAGGACGATCCCCAGTATATACGCTTGAAAGGTAAAGGCTAGGTCTCTGGGTTGGGAGTAGCGAGAAGAGGAACGTTATCCCTCCTCCGTCGGGCGAGCGGAGGACGCCGGTATTGTTCTCCATCCACCAGCGTCTGTGGAAGGGGTTTGCGTTTGCTCTCCGGGAGAAGCAGGATGGAGAGAACCGCTAGCAGGGCCAGAGAGGAGTAGACCACATGGTGCAGAAAGTAGCCGTAGTGATTCCGCAGATCCATGAGAGGAGAACTGAGGCGGCCCACACAACCCAGCGCCATGACGGCTCCCACCCCACTTCCTCTGTGGACACAACAATCAAAATCATCACATTCACAGTTTCTATGAAATATTTGTCTAAATGGAAACAAGTTGATCAACTTTGGTTGAAGAAAAGTAGAAGCACATTTTGATTCTGATGGAACTTTTGCCATTGGCTTACTTTAGTGGTGATGCTGCCTTCATGTGCAATTGGATTCATCGTAAATATGAGTATCCTTGTCAGAAATTGGACGAGCGACCTCTCATGCTGTATATACGACTCTGAGATAACTTGGTCACAACTGCAACTTCCAACTCGGGTATTAGTTAACAAGTTTTGTTTGTTTTTTTCTGCAACATCTACATTGTCTTCTCTTGCTATTACACATGTACATTTAGATATAAATATATAAAGCATTTGATGCATATTATATGTATTTTACACAGCAAAAACAGCATTTGACCAAAATTCCAGAATCTATACGTAGCCTATACAATAGCGCGGGTAACGTTTATATGGTTGTCAATGAATGTGACCCTACATTTTATTTAAAATTCATTGGCTATTTGACCAAATATCTTGAATAAATTTTGGCCTTAATAAGATTTCACTAAGAAATAGGCAAGAATGTACATGTGTCCTCCATGATTCCTTCAACAAAGCACTTGAACGCGATAAACTCATAATTGTGACTTCAGAAGTAGGGAATTTCCAATAACACGTGAAGGCAAGCATGAGTGGCGTCTTTGGATTCCTCATAATACTGAACAGATCACAATATAGTGGTCTCAACATTATTGACAACAGCATTACAGCCATACATTTATGCATCTGGCAAATGCTTTTATGCAGTGCATTCTGGGTTTACGTTTTATTAGTTCATGCATTCCCTAGGAATCAAACCCATGACCTTGCTGTTGTCAGTGTTATGCTCTACCAATTATAGTATGTGAAAACTCTTCCTGTTTTCAAGCTAATAAGTGAACAACTGGTGCAGATCTTCCTTCAGTTTCATCCCAAGAGAAACTCTTGGTGGGAAGCCAGAACAACACAGAACAGATGCATAAATTACATCCCTAAAAGGCTCTTTCAAGTGTGAGCATGCTGTTTTCATTGTCCATACACTACCTGCATTCTGCTGTTTTGGGAGCTAAAATAAGCAAGATGTTATCATGGTGTGCTAGTAACCAGCCCTGCGGGACTAGCGTGTTTACCTGATGACGGTGGGCATGACTTCAGCGGTAAACAGAATGGAGAGGGAGGCGGCCGCTTGGGACGAGAACAGGCCCATTATGGAGAACACGGTCATGGCTGACTCACTCAGATCTGCAGGGACACATTCATCTGAACGTCAAACACTGAACAGCAAAATACCTCAAATAATTAATTTACAGATAATTCTGTGTGCAAATCTCGTGAAACCAGTAAAAAAACATGTCCAGATCACATTTCACTTACAATAATATATATATAAAATACTTTTTTGCATTGTGATATTTTCAACAATTACAAGCATTTACAACTAATCAACAATACAGCACATTTTCCACAACATCTAAGCAAAGGCTAATGATGAGAATTTGAGGGACAATGTGCTCAAAATCACAAATAATGAAATATTAATTCCTTACTATATTGTTTTGAACTGAGGATGAATTTTTACCCAAAAACACCAAGTAATGTGTATATGGTGTTCGGAAAGTGACCGAAAGTGGACACTTACAGTCCATGAGTCCGAGCAGGATTAAGGAAGCCAATCCGGTCAAGGTCATGGCTAGAAGAAGAATTCCACGACGACCACACCGGTCCACTGTAAGCCAGAGCAGCAGCCAAGCTCCGCCCCCGGCACATACAGACAGCAGGTACGTCCAATAGAAACTGGGGGTGATTCCTCTGACGTCACCTCTGAAGGAACTGTAGCAGTGACTGATGCCATGAGATATGAACCTGAACATAATTTAACAAAATAAGCTTTTTCAACATTGATGAGAAGAAGAGCTGAGCAGCATATTAGAATGATTTCTTAAGGATCATGTGACACTGAAGACTGGAGTAATGACATTACAGGAATTAACTGCAGGCCAGTCAAGCTCTTCCACATCAAACTCATCCAACCACGTCTTCATGGTCCTTGCTTTGTGCACTGGGGCACTTTCATGCTTGAATAGAAAAGGGCCATCCCCAAACTGTTCCCACAAAGCACTGTCCAAAATTGTCTTGGAATGCCGAAGTATTAAAGAGTTAGTTCACCCAAAAATGAAAATTCTGTCATTAATTACTCACCCTCATGTCGTTCCACACCCTTTGTTCATCTTCTGAACACAAATTAAGATATTTTTGATAAAATCCGATGGCTCAGTGAGGCCTCCATTGACAGTAAGATAATTAACACTTTCAGATGCCCAGAAAGCTACTAAAGACGTACTTAAAACAGTTCATGTGACTACAGTGGTTCAAGCTTAATGTTATGAAGCGCCAAAAAAACTAAATAACGACTTTATTCAACAATATCTAATGATGGGCGATTTCAAAACAATGCTTCATGAAGCTTTACGAATCTTTTGTTTCGAATCAGTGGTTCGGAGCGTGTATCAAACGGCCAAAGTCACGCCCCCCAGTGGTGAACTATTGACATTTTGAAACAATTATGATGTAACGAAGCCTTGTTTACTGAAATCACATGACTTTGGCAGTTTGATACGCGCTCTGAACCACTGATTCGAAACAAAATATTCGTAAAGTTTCAAAGCTTCATGAAGCAGTGTTTTGAAATCGCCCATCACTAGATATTGTTGAATAAAGTCCTTATTTTAGGCACACAAAAAGTATTCTTGTCGCTTCATAACATTAAGGTTGAACCACTGTAGTCACATGACTGTTTTAAGTATGTCTTTAGTAGCTTTCTGGGCATCTGAAAGTGTTAATTATCTTACTGTCAATGGAGGCCTCACTGAGCCATCGGATTTCATCAAAAAATATATTAATTTGTGTTCAGAAGATGAACGAAGGTCTTACAGGTGTGGAACGACATGAGGGTGAGTAATTAATGACAGAATTTTTATTTTTGGGTGAACTAACCCTTTTAAGATTTCCCTTATCTGGAAGTAATGCGTCCAGCCCAACCCCTGAGAAACAGCCCATTATGCCTCCTCCACCAAACATTATAGTTGGCACAATGCAGTCAGGCAGGTAACGTTCTTCTCGCCCATCAGACTGCCAAAAAGAGAAGCATGATTTGAACAGGTTTCCACTGCTCCAGAGTCCAGTGGTGCAGGTGCTCGCCAACTGAAACCCACTCCGTGAAGCTCCCGTCACACAGTTTTTGTGCAGATATTAATGCCAGTGGAAGTTTGGAACTCTTCAGCTATGGAGTCAGCAGAGCTTTGGCGACTTTTACATACCATGCGCCTCAGCACTCGTGACGTGTTTTGCTCTGAGACTTTACATGGTCTTCTGCTTTGCGGCTCAGCGCCTAAACGCTTTCACTTTCTAATAATACCACTTACAGTTGACCGTGAAATATCTAACAGGGATGAAATTTACTTACTGCAAAGTGGCATCCTATCACAGTGCCATGCATGAATCCACTCAGCTCTTCAGAACGACCCATTTTTTTCACAAATGTCTGAATGCAGACTGCATGGCTAGGTGCTTGATTTTATACACCTGTGGCAATGGGTCTGACTGAAACACCTGAATTCAAGAATTAGGAGGTGTGTCCCAATACTTTTGGTGTATACAAGTACTTTCTAAATGTTTGTTCTATATCTGCACTATTGCTTCCTGAAGGAAACACATTCAGTTTTTCCTCAACTGAACTGAAAATAAACTATTTTGGTTATTTTGCAAGAGCTGTCAGCCTCCAACTTCCAAAACTTGATGATTTTCGCACATTAGGTAAGTAAAAACAGTAGGAATCACTTACGATGTGAATCCCAGCACACACAGGTTTTTCCAGATGTTTCTGCTGTGCAGCAGCTCTGGGAAAGACAGATGAGGACGTCCAGGAGATGAGGACGACTCGGTGTCCAACTCTGCATCAGACACAATAACACACTCTCATTCCGTTTGTTCACTGAGAACTGAACTACTATTTGATGAAAACATCCAGCTCTTTTGCCTTTCAAAATGCATATTTCCCAAAGAGATTTTTAAACTGACCCGTGAAGCTGTCGTCATCTCTCTGCCGCTCGCTCCGTTCACTGAAGGAATTCATGTCTCCTGTTCTCTCGGAAAGCAAAAGCCAGCGTGGCGATTCAGGAAACACCCCCGGGATCCTGAAGACAAACTGATCTTTAAATGCCGGCAAAAAGAGCAGCTTCACACAGTAATAGCATGATTTGCTCTACAAACAGCACGGCTGGGAGAACCGACACTGTGGCACTAGCAGTCTAGTAGTCATAGATATAAAGACGGTTCATCATTACTAATGAACGCTAATGCACTAACTTAAAGCTTTGATGCTTCACAGGGAATTTTAGATCAGTATTTCTGAATGAGGATGAAGGCGCAGACGGTTTGCATTTAGGCTGATGAAGTGTTGAAAAGCTTCACTTCCTGTTCCCAGCAGCTCAAGTATGAGTGCGTCTTAATGCTAGTTTAATAACATAAGAGATATAATCCACAGAACTGACAACCTGACCTGCAGGAAACTGTGTTTATGTTACATTATATATCAAATAAACCATTTGCAAATATGTTTTTCAGATTGCAGCTCACAGAACTTGTTTCAGGGATCAACATTAAGGATCACCGACGACCCAGCTTTTGGGTTTTGTGAATTCCGCTGATGTAAATACATCACCAAAATAGGAATGAAATTATAAACACATCATGTTTTGGCATCATTTCCTGGCAAAATGTATTATGAATCTTCTAGCTGTGTTAAATGACTTTACAGTAGTTATAAGTCTCAAACTTTTTTATCAGTGTACCTCTAATAGTGACAAAGTATACAAACCAAAACCACATGATTTGCTAGAGCATAGTTATTACAAAAGCTGATCGGTAGGTTGGACAGACTAACCCGTAGCACAGGAACAAGGTCAGAGGAGCCGCTCCGGTTCCCAACAGGCCCCTCCAGGAGCCACAGCCGAGGGCCACAGCCAGCAGCAGGAGCTCGCCCGCAAACGTGGTCAGTCCGGAAATCATCGTCGCCAGCAACCGCAGGGAAGGGTCACAGAGTTCCAGACCTAGAATGCAATGGAAACAGTTTTAAAGGTCATAACTAACAGAATGCATGTAAGCATTTCATATTCTGATTCTGGATATTAACATCTGTAGTTTTAGTTCACTCAGAATGTATCTTGATTTAACCCTCTGGAACTGTTTGGTCCATTTTTTGACTGAAATATTTTACGTTTTAGTTTTTTAGAATTTTTTTCATCAGAATGGTACGAAACTTGGTAAAGGTTTTGGCACTTAAAAATAAAAAATAAATTAAAAAAATCATGGATGAGATTCAAAAAGGTTAAATGGTCCTGAAAAACATAGTAACGCTTGTATTGTTTGCGGTCTAAAATGTGTGCATTCCCATAAGATGGGAATTGAATTTCATCAGTTGTTTGGTACTGCACCCAAACAACATCTTTTTAATTTATCAAGTATAAATTTGGAACACAACTTGTTTAGATTTATGGCACTGATCTTCGCTCAGTTTTACAGTAAAACATGCTTCAGAAAATATATATGTCATATAAAATTTAAACATGGTATTTTTATGCATTTTTTCATAATTTTAAACTTGCATTTCTTTTTCTATTAATTTTATTTAACTTTTTTTACTTCAGTAAAAATAATAATAATGCCAAGTGACCCAACTGAAGTCTGTGCTCCAAAGTAGTCAAGATTTAACACAGTTTAAGTTGGAAATTTCATTTTCAGGCCTATGCTCAAAAAAGGGGTTAAAAGGTTAATAAATGGATCATAATTATTCCATAAATAATTTTAGTACCATAAAATCCCCTAAAAATTATATATATATATATATATATATATTAAAAAAAAACATTATCAAACTAAAATATAGTACATTTCATTGAAAAACCATACTTGACCTTCTCGACCTGAGTGCGGCCTTTGATACCATCTCGCATAAGATAGGTTAGTTTCTATTGGGATCACTGGCACCCTCCTGTCCTGGTTTATATCTCTGGCTGCACTCACTTCGTCAAA
Organism: Elopichthys bambusa; assembly: GCA_037101425.1. NCBI lineage: Eukaryota > Metazoa > Chordata > Actinopteri > Cypriniformes > Xenocyprididae > Elopichthys > Elopichthys bambusa. Next base: position 25,635,606 of record CM074453.1, read on the forward strand.
CTTAAACATTTTCGATCAAGGTCATCTACAGTTACTACTGGTGTTCCTCAGGGTTCTGTTTTGGGCCCGCTTCTATTCATTATCTACTTACTCCCTCTTGGTCACATTTTCAGGAAATATGGTATTCACTTTCACTGTTACGTCGATGACACCGGTCTTCCAAACCCCCTGGCTCTTTTCCTACACTTTCTTTGTCCAGCTGTTTAGCTGAAGTTAAAGATTGGCTTCAATAGTGATAAAACTGAGGTCCTACTTGTAGGCACAAGATCTTAAATAAAATGCATTATTAGTATTAAACAATCTGTAATTTTTGACCGCCACGCGAACAGCACCAGAGGGTTAAGAATGTTTAGACATCTGTACTTTTTTGCAGTGTAATATCATCACGAACCCAAAACAAACAAACACTGTGCTGAGCGCTCTGATGTCTGTGCCGTGTGCATTTGACTCACGTGTGACGTAGAGCGTGAGGTAGACACCAGCGCTCGCAGCAGCTAGACAGAACCGCATGGTGATGAAGACCGGCGGTGAGGGCGAGACACACACCAGCACTCCAAAAACCACCGCCAGGGTCAGAGACACCAGCAGGGACTTATGCCTGCCCAGCCTGAACAAAAAAACCCAGCACAATTAAATACAAAAATGACAGAAATAACATCAAAAACTGAAGAGACGGTTTCTCACCGGTCAGACGTGTAACCCAAACCCAGACAGCCTGTGAGGGTCCCCAGAATGAAGCACACCTCTTCTACTGGAACCAGCCAGTACCGCGAACACACCAGATCCCACTGGAAACGAGAGGAAGTCAGGCCACAACAGACAGGAAGTCAGACGTTGTTTACTAGCAGTGCCATGCAAACACAATTAGCAATTTAAAAAGACTTCCTGTTGGTAAGAAAACAATAACACTTTGATCTTCAAAGACGCCCTGAAGACTCATGACTTCATATTTTCTTCTATGCTAAAGTCATGCTGAAGACAACAGTTATATGTCAGAGATTTATTGAATCGAATTGAATTTAGAATATATATATATAACTAAAAAATAAAATAAAATTACTAAAAATACAAAATATGTAATGTTTACAAATATGACTAAAATTATTAAATAATACAATTTAATCTAAAATAATTGCTGAAAGTTAAACTAAAACTGAACGCAAAATAAAAGCTAATTAAAAGTATCAATATACAGAGAGTACTGAAATAACACTGTAAATATCACACATAAATTCTTAAAATTCAGCATGTAAACATCTGCAGAATGAGTCAGATGTCATGTGACCAGACCAGCTGCATGATGACAGAACCACATGGAACATAAGAGTTCGTCAGCTGAAACGTGACCAAACCAGTTCTTCTGTACACATGACTAGTCTTCAGGGTGGAGAACTTCAGCCCACACTAACCACAAAACACTCCTTAAATGAACACATGAACTATCTTTAGATTGGTCCCAGTTTTGCATTCTTGATAAAAAAAATTTACTTCAGGGAGTAATTAAGAACAGACATTAGTTAAAAAGTTAAATTTATGAGTTGACACTGTCTACTGTCTACTGATCATTGATTAAATGAAGACTTCAGATGTGTTTAGTGAGGAATCTGATGAATGCAGACGCTGGCATCTGTCAGCTTTACACTAGACATGGTGTTTGACATGAAAAGACACGCATCTGATAGAACGTCATAAACAATAGAGACAAATCTATTTAACGTTCATCTGAGATCGTGTACTTAATACACAGGTTACTTTCTATTTCTGCAGTATATCGCACTGAATTTTTGGCAAATTACTTGACGATGGAAAACTGTTGCATCACACAGGAGCAAATGTTCTGTGACATTCATATATAACAATTTAATTATTAGACTTAGACTTTTTTTTTGTTGATATAATCAAGTTTTTTTCTTCTTCAGATTATTGCATTATTCTCTATTAGTGCCTAAATAACCATCTTTCCTGGTTCAAGACATGCTATTATAGGGTTAGTTCACACAAAAACATCAAAAACAAACAGTGTTGTTATCATTAACTAAAACTAAAAATTATTAAAAAAGCATTTATGTTAATTGAAAGATCGATTAATCGCTATTAATTGCATCTAACATAAATGTTTATATGTGTGTACATATATGGATATATATATATATATAATATTATGAATGTGTATATATAATAATATCATACACACATATAAACAAACTTTTATGTTAGATGCAATTAATCGATATGACAGTACTATTAAAAAATAAACTTATTTTTCTACTGAAATGCTAAAAATTAATAAAACAAACTGGATTCAAATGAATTAAAAAATTAAGTTTAAAAAAAAAACTAGTACACACAACAAAATTACTTAACCTTTAAAATGAAAAATCAAATCAAAATATTAATAAAAACTAAATAAGTATAACCCTCTAATTAAAGACACTAAAATAGCATTGAACATATATGACATATTTTCTTATATTTATGCCACTTTTGCAGTGATCAGGGCTCCAAAAGGGACCATAAGAGCCCAAAATTTCAAGCTCGACGATGCATCGCATCAGGTTTGTGTTTGTGAACCGATGCATCACACAAAAGTTTCCCATTATTGATTTCATAGCCAAAATTAAATAAAACGGTTTCTGGTCTAATGTCATTGTACATAAAAGAGCAGCGTGAACATTTTGCTAAACATCTTGATTCTGAACATTAAACTGAAGCTAGTTCATGAGTGTCGCCCACCTCTGTGACAATGTTATTGGTCAGTCCTTCGGTGACGTTGTGGTCGTACCCAGCATCACAGTCCCTCAGACCTGACGGCGTGCCATTGATGAACACGTACTGCTTGCACTGAGCCAGACCTCCGTCTCCTTTCTCTGCACGCATGGAGGCGTTCGCCACCTGAGGAACGGGTGAGGGTCCCGGGAGACGACAGCGGAAGGGTGATGCCAGGGTCAGGAGGGGGTCGGAGGACAGCAGGAACGCCAGGAAGAGGTTGGGCAGTATGGAGAGGGCGATGAAGAGCCTCTGCTTCTTCCGGCCCAGAGCCAGAATCATGACCTCTCCGGTGGGCGGCAGGGCAGGCGGCAGAGGGAGGGAGGACGGGGCGGGAGAGGAGGGCATGGGGGAGGACGGGAGAGAGGGAGGGGGAGGAGGACAGGGAGTCGGAGAGGCCAGCGGGGACGACGGTGATGTCATTGTTTGAATGGAGGCTGCGCCGGAGAGAGCGTTGCGTTACTGATGCGGCCGCAGGTGAAGAGGGAGAAAGAGAGAGAGAGAGAAAGATAGACGCCTGTCTGTGTCTCTCGCTCTCTCTCTTCCTCTGCTCACCCTGAAACCAAACGATGAGAGATAACCTGCAAAAGAAAAGGGTACATGAAATCAGATAGATAGAATGATAGAACGATAGATAGATCGACAGTTAGAAGGATAGATCGATAGAACAACAGATAGAACGATAAATAGACGAAGTCGATAGAACGATAGAACAATAGATAAAGTCGACAGAATGATAAAACGATAGATAAGTCAATAGACAGAACGATAGATAGAATGATAAAACGATAGAACAATAGATAGATAGATAAAACGATAAGTCGATAGATAGACAGAACAATCGATAGAACGACAGACAGAATAGAATGATAGATAAAACGATAGATAAGTCAATAAATAATCGATAGAACGATGGATAAAACGATAGATAGATAGATAGAACGATCGATAGATAGATAGAACGATCGATAGATAGAACGACAGAATAGAATGATAGATAGAACGATCGATAGATAGATAAAACAATCGATAGATAGTGATAGAACGATTGATAGATAGATAAGTCAATAGATAGAACGATAGATAGAACGTTAGAACGAAAGAAAGAAAGAAAGAAAGAAAGAAAGAAAGAAAGAAAGAAAGAAAGAAAGAAATCCAAATTCAGATAAAAGTATGACTTGAAAGTGAAATTAAATAATAAAAGAAAATACAACAGATGAAAGTTGAAAACTGAACAGGTGAAAGAATCAAATGAAAGAATGATCAGATGAATAGAGTGAAAGAACTGGAGGAATGTGAGTGTTATGTAAGTGGAATTATAGAGAATAACTGCATTAATGAAACACAGAACATAAACACGAATATGATCCTGTATGAGCAGCGCTTCATGAGTCCTGATATGAAGATGACTTCATTTATGAAACATCACGAATCGTCACCTGCTGCTGCAGAGCCGCTGATCACATCAGATGACTCCAGCACATCCACACTGATGCTGATGATGGTGGTCTGAGGTGCTTCTGGTGTGTTCTGGACTCGTTCGGCCCGTTCGGTCCGGCGCATTAAATGTCTCTCCACAGAAACAAAAGCTTCTCGCTTCACTTCTGCTGATCTGACGCGTTTTGTTCGCCGCACGTGACTCCAGACAAACGCGTTAAATGAAGGTAAATAAAGCCTCGATGCAGCTGCCTGAGAGATGACGGCCATGGACGGAAGCAGATCCCCGGCACCGAGACGCAGACAGGGCGGAAAAACTGGCCCGACTGGCGGCCAGTGTCGGAAAACGTCGGGAACATTCGGGCGGCATCGGAAAAATACAACTAGACGCAATTGCAGTACAGGCCTACAACCACACGAGGGAGCCATTTATCACACAAAAAACTGTTACAAAAGGATATTTTGTTAGTTTGTTACACTGCATTATACGCTATATTAATACACGCTTACTTTAAACACTGCACAGCTTGCGAATTTTCTGAATGCATGACATGGATATGATTTTTGTTGTCTTGTTTTCCAGAACAAATATTAAGATACATTTGGGTCTTTTTTTTTGTTTTGTTTTTTTGAAAATTGCAATTGAGTTTTTGCTCAAAACAAGAATAAAAAAAAAAGAAGGAAAAAAAAAAAGGGGGGGGGGGGGACAAAGGGGGTCAGAATAATAATATCTCTTCCTTTGAATAAACTCATAAACTTAATTTAATTAAATTTTTTTTTTTTTTTTTTTTTTTTTTTTCAGAAAAGATACATTTTCTGTCATTTTGCTTCTCAAGTAAATCATTTTTTGCAATTTACCATCTGATGCCAATCTAAGGTCAATTTTGCAATTATGTCTTGAATTCTTTGTGTGCGTATAATTTAAAATAAAAATGTAAGCTTACTGTTAAATATTACAGTTTTTCAGATAATATGATAGTTCCATGTTATTCTGTATAATATAATATAATAATATAATTTAAAATAAAGCTAACTGTTAAATATTAAAGTTTTTTTCAGATAATAACATGATAGTTCCATGCTATTCTGTATAATATAATATAATTTAATAAAATATAAATTACATATTAATTTAAAATAAAATATATTTGATATTAAATAAAATATTATATTATTATTATATTATATTGTATAAAAAATTGTTATATATTAATTTAAAATAAAGCTTACTGTTAAATATTAAAGTTTTCTTTAGATAATAACATGATAGTTCCATGCTATTCTGTATAATATAATAATATAATTTAATAAAATATAAATTACATATTAATTTAAAATAAAATATATTTGATATTAAATAAAATATTATATTATTATTATTATATTGTATAAAAATAAAATTATGTTATATATAATAATTTAAAATAAAGCTAACTGTTAAATATTAAAGTTTTTCAGATAATAACATGGTAGTTCCATGCTATTCTGTATAATATAATTTAATAAAATATAAGTTATATATTAATTAAAAACAAAGCTAACTGTTAAATATTAAAGTTTTCTTTAGATAATAACATGATAGTTCCATGCTATTCTGTATAATATAATAATATAATTTAATAAAATATAAATTACATATTAATTTAAAATAAAATATATTTGATATTAAATAAAATATTATATTATTATTATTATATTATATTGTATAAAAATAAAATTGTTATATATATTAATTAAAAACAAAGCTTACTGTTAAATATTAAAGTTTTCTTTAGATAATAACATGATAGTTCCATGCTATTCTGTATAATATAATAATATAATTTAATAAAATATAAATTACATATTAATTTAAAATAAAATATATTTGATATTAAATAAAATATTATATTATTATTATTATATTGTATAAAAATAAAATTATGTTATATATAATAATTTAAAATAAAGCTAACTGTTAAATATTAAAGTTTTTCAGATAATAACATGGTAGTTCCATGCTATTCTGTATAATATAATTTAATAAAATATAAGTTATATATTAATTAAAAACAAAGCTAACTGTTAAATATTAAAGTTTTCTTTAGATAATAACATGATAGTTCCATGCTATTCTGTATAATATAGTAATATAATTTAATATAATATAATAAAAGTTATATATTAATTTAAAATAAAATATATTAATATTATAATATTTTATTTTTACATAATAATAAAAGTTATATATTCATTTAAAATAAAAGTATATTATATTATATTACATATTAAATGTTATATTCAACTTGAAAATAAAACTATGAATTGTAAGTGATTGTGAGCGTTCAGGTGATGTGCGTTTGGATCTCTGCTTGTCCTCTTGCACTGTGTTGAGTAACAGAGCCTCAGTTGAAACATACTCTTTCCTAACACTGTGGCCAGATTTCAGGTCTGGGACCGCAGATTGCTCCACAGCCATTCGGAATAAAGTTACAACACACAAACATCAACAGTTGTGCGAATTATTAAATGTCAGAGTTTTCTCTAGTGGACGTTACTATAGCAATCTGTCCCTGGCGTAACGCAGTCAGGCCTGTGTTATCAGCAGCAGTCATCTGCTGTTACGGGTAGCCATAACTAGATAACTGAGTGCCAAGCCGACACGCAAGATAAAGCCGTGCGAGTTCCTCCACTTCCCACTCGCTATCAGTGAGTCCTCTGCCTGCAGTGGAAGCCACAGGAAGACCCGAACACCCCTGCGCAGTGATGCTATCACCAGCTCGCTGTCCCACATGGTGTTGAAATCTCATGCGTCCCACTGAAGCTGGCCTGAGCTCTTCCCGCTCAAACAACCGTGTCATCATGTCCGTTTGAAGGGAGGAAAGATGACATTCTGCTATTGTGTTGTGCAATTTACAATCAATGCAGGAACAAATAAACTCATTTCACTGGAGGCAAATCATCAGAGTTAGAGTTAGTATGTGGATAATACGTAAAAGGTCAAAGGTTCAGCTGAAATTAGTGAATTTTATAAAAAAATTACAAATACATACAAAACACACGTGGACACAGAATTTTATACAATGAATTAATTCGCTTTTTTTTTTTTTTTTGACAAAGTTTTTGTATAAAATGCATTTTTGTTGCTTCATTTGTTTTACTTTGGTAACACTTTACAATATGACCTTGTTAATTTACTAACAAAAATACAAGTATTTGTCATCATTAGTTATTTATTATAATTATTTCAGTGCCTCAAATTTCATGCACACATAAAATAACAAAAAAAAAAACAAATTATTCATGATTTTTTAAAAATAAAATATATTAAAATGAACTATTAACTATTTACTAATTAATTTTACTTGTATTCTCAGACATAATCAATAAAACAGTGTTATTTTAATATAATTGAGATACTATTTTTTTTATTAATATGTCGAATTAGTTTTTATTTGCATATTTCCCATTTAAATTTTTAAAACATTTTGTCATTTGTATAAGTATACAAGTTAATAATTATAACGTATATAATTATACGTTTTTAAAAAATAGTTCATGTTAACTAATGTAAACAAATGAAACCTTATTGTAAAATTTCAGCCATACAGTACGATACATTTTAAATATTTTTCTTTATTTGTATTTAATATTTTAATTAAAACTTTAAAGATTATGTCTATATACAAATTGACTTTCAGAAAATAAACCAGCTGTGAGAAATATTCCCTGCAGAAAGCTCAGATCTCTCCGGGAAGGATAAAAAATTAACGAGTTACAAGACTGAACTATTTATTTAAAATGAAACTGAAAACGCTTTTTCTGCACGACTTCCTGTTTTGCTGTAATGTTCAACACAACCGACATCGTTTTATCCCTTCAAATTACAGGTATTCCTGCTTTAGATTATTTCCCATGTTCACTTTGGGAAATGACATTCACCCATCCCACCAACTGAAACGATATGAAAGTCACCAATCTAATCTATGATCAACAAAACCTTCAGTCGCTCAACAGTTGTCTTGTCCTCCGCCGTCGTGCTCTTTGGCCTGTAGGTGGCGCTGTGACAGGTAGTGTCTGAGCGCGTCCACCTCGTGCGACAGACGCTGTATGTGCAGCTGCAGTCTGTGATTCTCGTCCTGTAGCTGCAGCGCCCTCTGCTGGGTCAGCTGGATCCGGCGGCGCGCTTTATCGCGGCTCTTCCTAACAGCGATGTTGTTTCGCTCTCTGCGCAGGCGATATTCAACGCTGTCTTTGCTCAGGCCTCTCTTCTGTCCGGCCTGGCGGAGGGTGGACACTGGGGCTGGCAGAAGAAACTGCGAAAAATCCTTCCCATAGATTGGTAGAGAACGGAAAAGAAAATAAGTTCAGTTAAAGCTGTTCATACAGAGATGACAAACCAAACACAAATAGTGACAACTCACAACCGATTCCAGTAGCTTGTTGCTGATCTAACAATGCGATTTCATTATAGCGAAATTTCACAGGCAAAAAACTGTCTGTTGTCAACAGTGTAGCGATGTAAGAACTCACTTTCAAACCAAACAGCTTTCTGTTGGTCAAATCAACTTGAAGCAGTTGTGAAATCTGTGTGGGGAAATCTTTTATTTCCCAGATCATACACATTTCTCCTACTTCATCCACCATCATAAATGGATATTTTCATTTAGCTCACAGTGCATTATGGGATTGTATTCCGCAGGAAGGATACAAGAGCTTTAATGTGTCAAATAATTTTTTCTACTAGTGTGCATTTCATGAAGACTTTATGTTTACATTTATTTATTTAGCAGACGAAATTTAGCAGATGTTTTAAAAACACTTCTTAATGTCTTAATGTATCTTTGTTGTCCAAACCGCAAACATTCAAGGGAATGAAACACTAATATTTCCCTATGATAAATCTTATCTTATTTATTATAATGATTTCAGTGCCTCAAAAACTATATAGCTATATATATATATATATATATATATATAAAAATTAAAATATATTAAAATTATTTTTAAAAAATAATTTATTAACTAATATTTATTTTGATATTTATAACTATTATCATCATCATTAATAACAATGCTGTTATATAAACATCAAATATGTAATTAATATTAACTATTTATTCATAGAATTATTTACTAATTAATATTACTTGTATTCTTAGACATTAATAAATAAATAAACCAGTGTTATTTTAATATAATTTAGATGTTATTATAGTTTTTATTAATATGTTGAATTAGTTTTTATTTGTATATTTTCCATTTTAATTTTAGTTCAAGTTTTAGTAATTTTGTTGTTTATTTTTGTCATTTGTATAAGTATATAAGTTGGAAGTTATTATAAGTATAACATATAATTATACGTTTTTATTTTTAAATATGTCTATATAGTTTTTATCAATCTTTTTCAGTTTTAGTTTTAGGTATTTTAGTACATGAAGTTAAACTAAATGAGAAAAGCTGCAATAGCAACAAGCTGGAATAAAATACATTTTTTAATATTTTATTTTATTTTATTTAAAGAAATCTTTTTGTTTTGTTTTTTATGGTTTTAATTTTAGTTTCAGTTAACAATGTTAACCCAGCAATAAAAACAAACGAATATTCACACTCAAATTTTGTATGCATTTTTAAGATTTAAACAAAAAAGTATATAGTTTATCGCTGAATTTCATTCATCAGTTTGTCATAAGAGCCTTAATGTCTGAAACATGCAGTTGTTTCCAGAACCTGTAAAAGCATGTCAGACATTTGTCTGTGTCAGTGTGGCGTTACCTGTGGAGCGCCATGACTCTGCTGTGCTGCTCGTTCGCTGTTCGTGCTGTTCAGACAGGAGGGATACGGCAGGTAACCCAACCCTATCATCTGTTCCATGCTCCGGTTGTCCGGCATCTTTGGAAAGCCCATCTGCTGGCCGTACAAACCCCCGTCCATCTGAGACATCTGCCCGGTGGAGTCGGAGTCCAGAGGCAGAGTCCCATCCGGAGAAGCGGAGGACGGATGATGGAGTGTAAACATACAGATGGAGGAAGGTGAGCTGTCGGAGACGGACATCTGTGGATTAAGAAGATTTGAGACTGTACAAACATGAAGACATGAAGCTACAGTGCTTTCTCAGATGAAAAGTTTGTGTTCTTACGGCTTGTAAACGCTGCTCAGTGCTGCTGAACACTCTCTTCTCTTCTCAGGCACAAACTTTATGTGTCCTTCCACAAAATCCGTTATGATACAGGTACTTCAGTACTCATGACAACATCATTTCCTCTGTCACAACCATCTCTCTCTCCCTTCTTCCCCCTCCAATTATTTTTATCTTGCATCATAGATTGACTTCTTTTTCCTTTTATTAACACTTTCTACAATCTTAATGTGTTTTTATTGTCCAAACAACTCATATTCAAGAGAAAAATACTGAAATAAAATATATAGTGATTTAATATTAAAAAGGTTTTTTTTAAAAAAAAAAAAAAACGAATTAATTTCAAATTATTAACTTTTATTTCTTATTATCTTTATTTCTTATCTAATATTTATTTCTAATCATTATTATATAACTTTAAAAAATGAACTTTTAAAAGATAGAATATTCTGTGTATGTATATGTATAAATATATATATTTATTTATTAGGGCTGCACGATTATGATAAAAATAATTGTCGATTGTTCCTTTAAAATTGTAATTGCGATTATCTCAGTTTACATTGAATGTATTGAATAGCTTTACACCATTGTTTGAAGCAACTGCATGCCATATTTTTGTGTAAAAAAAAAAAAAAAAGCAAGCTGAAAACACTCTTCCTGAATTATTTTTCTATAGCATTAAACCTCAAATGTCAACTATACATTGGTTTGGTTTCTTCTTTAAATAATAATAAAAAGTAAACATTAGTTTAGTCTTCATTAGTTTACGATCTGTTTAACAGTTCTGTCTAATACGTTATTAAGCAGACGATATATGAAACAGTATTAGCTTTTGCCATGTGGTTGATGCCCAATGTCGCTAGCTTAGCAGAAACCATCTTGGTTACGTATGTAACCCTCATTCCCTGAAGGAGGGAATGGAGACGCACGTCAGTAGTGACCGACGAACTGGGATATCGCCAGAGAGCCCTATCAGCTTCGAGTGAACTAAAACAAGCCAATGGAATTGGCGTGCGATATTTGCATAATGCGCACCGCCTCCACCAGGTGGTACAAATAGGAAGCAGATGCAATCGCACTCTGTTTTTCGCTGAGGAGACAACTGGTGTCCGCACTGCAGCGAGGGCACAGGAACTGTGGCAACGGGATGTACATCTCCGTTCCCTCCTTCAGGGAACGAGGGTTACATACGTAACCGAGACGTAACTACTGACGTACGGCGAACGTGACCGACGAATTGGGATTCCAAACAATACGCCACAGTCACAGACCCCTTCCGGAACCCAGCACAAGTACGTGGCACCCCACCCCGTAGCAGAGGCATCTGTGTGGACCACAGCATGCCTGGACACTTGTTCGAGGGGAACTCCAGCCCGCAGGAACAAAGGGTCTGACCACTCAGGACCGGCCGTGGAGCCAGTGTTGAAGCGGCCTCATATGAAGCAATCCGAGCGGAGTGACTTCGGCTGCGGATACCATATGCCCCAGGAGCCTCTGAAAAAGTTTCAGTGGGGCCGCGGTCCTGCGCTTGAGCGTACTCAGGCAGTTCAACACTGACTGGACGTGCTCCTCGGTGAGGCGTGCTGTCTGGGCGACCGAGTCCAGTTCCATACTGAGATAAGAGATCCTCTGCCCAGGGGCAAGTTTGCTCTTGTCCCAGTTTACCCGAAGACCCAACTGGCTGAGGTGAGCTAACACCATGTCCCTGTGTTCGCACAACTGCTCTCGCGAACTGGCCAGGATGAGCCAGTCGTCAAGGTAGTTGAGGATGTGAACGCCCTGTTCCTTGAGGGGAACAATGGCCGCCTCCGCAACCTTCGTAAAGAGGTGGGGCGACAGGGCCAGCCCGAAGGGTAGGACTTTGTACTGATATGCCCGACCCTCGAACGCAAACCGTAGGAAGGGTCTGTGTCGAGGCAGAATTGAGACATGAAAGTACGCGTCCTTCAGGTCGATCGCTGCAAACCAATACTGGGGACGGATGCATTCGAAAATGCACTTCTGCGTAAGCATCTTGAACGGCAGCCTGTGAAGGGACCGGTACAGGACACGCAGATCCAGGATTGGCCGTAGCCCACCGCCCTTCTTGGGTACAATGAAGTAGGGGCTGGAGAACCCCGACTCCATATCGGCTGGAGGGACCGGCTCGATTGCATCCTTCACCAGGATAACAGCAATCCCCGCCCGGAGAACAGGTGCATTGTCCAGGGACACACGAGTGTAATGGACACCCCTAAACACCGGGGGACGCCGTGTGAACTGAATTGCATAGCCTGATGGTACGAATGAGCCAGCGGGATGGGCTGGGAAGCGCTAGCCAGGCTTCCAGACACCGAGCCAACAGGACCAAATGCACCACAGACGTACCGGGCGTGGGGCAGCGAGGTAGAGTGCTGGGACCTGACTTGGACGGCATAGCGGCCCGAAGTGAGGTCTGACTCTACAAGGTGGCAGTGTGTATGAGAGACGGCACATGAAAGGCGGCCTCAACCAACACACTGGGACCTGCTGGCGAAGTGAGAGGGGGCTGAGAGCGGCGAGGCGGGGCCTCACGCACTGCCAGCCGTGCCCTTTTGGGACCTGGAGGATTAGAAAACAGTTCTACTTCGTGGGTACCGCTGGACTCCGGAGAGCCAGCAGCGGAACAGACCAAAATTCTCCACCCGGCCCTCCTCTGGGAAGGGAGCAATGCGGGCATCGTCTCCCGAAGAACTGTTTACCTCAGCTCCAGGTCACCCATTTCTCCAGGACTGCTTGTGAGATGAGAGCATCAAGAAAGCGTACTTTGACGATGACACACCTCTGCAAGTCTAGCCAGGGGTGTTTCCGGACCACCATGGTGGACATTGTTTGGCCAGGGGCCTGCGCTATGACTTGCATCATGCGTAGTTCAACCCCGACTCAGAACTACCCATATGCAATGAGTGCTTTGGCCTTCCACAGACTTGCCGGGGGCCAAGACCCATGCAGGGCAGATGTGGTGTGCCCGTAGCACTGCCACCCCACCATAGAGGGTAGTGAGAGAGAAAAAAAACGTTTAATGCAGATTATGGCCCTTTTGGCGTTCCATATTTGGAACCAAAAAAGGCTTCCAAACTGCCAAGTTTTTCATGCACGTCCGGGCTAAAGACAGGGGGCGAGAACGCGTTGCACTACGCCCCCAGGGGCCTGGAAAAAGCATGGTCATTAACTCTAAATCTGATTCAGCATGAGCACATCACAACCGTGGGACGCTCAGCCTCATCTTCATGTCCAGAGCCCAACAACCCTCTCCAATGTAGCAGTCGACATCTGATCCTCTGCTGGAGCCCTGACTAAGACGCTAGGTCCCCCATGAGAAGGACCAGCAATCCACCCAGAAGCTACCAGCCATGTGGGACAGTGAACGTGGCCGTCTAACTGGACGACACATGGCGCGCTGAGCGCCGACGTGGCCATGTTGTACTAAACATAAACCACCCACGAACACAGTCATAACATGTTTGCGATGCACTAGAGGAGTGGGGGGCCCACGGAGATTGGCTCGCCGGGTATTGCCCCACTGTGATCCTCTGGTCACCCTGGCTTATTCACCAAAGGTAGTACTTTTCTGATTCAGAAAAGAAACTAGATCGGGGAATAGGTGAGGGGACTCCACCTCATTTGAGTCGCTCGAGTCTCGACCACGTATCTAGAGCGCCGAACAACGCCCTTACGAGAAAGGCAAGATGAACAACACGCCGATGTGGGCATGCTCTTACAAGAGACATATCAGCGTACACCTACGTTACTGGTAGCTCCTTTTGTGCTGGGTTAGACCTTTTACATTCTGAAGTAGTCGTGATTCACCTCTCGCAACGTAAAATGCGCACACCTCTAAAACACGCAGAATAATGTAAGTGGATATTTTCCCTTGTAATCACACCTTTGATCAATTACGAAATCGTGGCATCCGTAATCGCAATTAGAAATTCGATTAATATATATATATTTCATGTTTCGTATATTTTTATTATTTTATATAAAGTAATTTATATAAATTTTAAATATGTAATTACTAATATTTATAATGTACTACTATAATTATTATTTACTAATTAAATATAACTAATAAATAAATATAACTTTATTATCAGGCACAATAAATAAACACAAAGATGTTTTTAGCAATTGCACAACTTATTAGGCAAAAAATGTCTGTCTAAACTTCTACACTGAAATTCACTTTTGTGTTTGTTTTTTTGCATTTTTAACAGCTGGACCAAAAGGTATACAGTTTAATGATGATGTGAGTAAAACATGTCAGCACATCTGGAATTAGACTTTTAAAAATGCAGGACTTGTTAACATTCAGTCATGGCCTAAAAGAAGGTGGAACAGTCGTAATTTACTCACTCCTATGTCCATATTGTTACAGAAGGTCTTGTCAAATGTTGTAAATAGCTCATGGTTGATTGGCCAATCAGCTCCATCGTTCATGACGAGCTGACTGGCGCCTCCTGCAGCAGGACTGAGGAACTGCCAGCAGTGAGGGTCAGAAAGAGACAAAAATAAGTATACAGGGATAAAAAAGGGTGAATTATAGAATTAATTTAACAGAGAGTGTCATTTCCTACCTTCTTGCCGAAGTTTAATTGGTTGACGCTGAGTGGAGCTGTAGTAAAATAAAAATTCACATTTAAATATTAACACAACAACGTCAACATACTTGAATATAAAGACAAAACAAAAACAGACACTCACCTACAGCTCCGTGTTCATGTGAAAATATAAGTGAGGTCATAAGAGAAAAACTGATATGCTGTTTCGGATCTTCATTTTATTTTGTCACTGCTATAAATATAAGAGAAGGGCTTTCCAGTACAGTTTAAAGTTTTATAAATGTTTTGTGCTTTATTATTTTGTGCTTCAGGAATTTTTGGAGTGACATTAAATCTGCACCGGATATTACAAATGCTTGCTGTTCTAATCAAAAGCATTTCCTATGGTACATAAACATAAAACCTTTAAAACTAATAAACACTATTATATTTTAATTTGTATATTAGCTTTATAACTAAAATCTCTCAATGAAAGTCTTCCTGATCCCACTGGAAATGACACGCACATTGTCACAGATGGAAAGAGAGCTGAGCTCGGGTCAGAACCTCGCTGTGGATCTGTGGGTAATCTGGATGCTGCTGCAGCACCTGCACACAACCAAACACCGCTCAATGTGACAAATCAGATGTTCAGATGTTCATCAATGCGAGACACTTTCAGCATCTGATCAGTTTAAAAATTGGAGAAATGGAGAAAATATCCCAAAAATAATCACATTAAGGAAGGATGAATATGGTTTAAGAACAAACCATTTCCCAGAGTTTCAACTTCTCCAGTAAAGTTGTTCTGAGTTTTTACAAACCTGACGACACACGTCAACAGCTTGCGTGTAATTCTTGCACTTCAGACAGTTAAAGGCAAGACGGAATCCTGCAAATGAGATTGAAATGCAACAGCTGAAAAGGCAGAAATGAACATTTACAGTATGTGAACGGTTTTATTTTCAAGTCGCACCGATCGCAGGATCAATGCTGTTGCTGTATTTCCAGGCCAGTTCATACTGCAGCGCTGCATCTCCGTATCTCTGCTCGTTCTCCATTATGAAACCATGATACTCGTACGCTTTACTACATGACTGAATGATCACAACGCCAGGGAAATAAGAAGATAAAAATGCGTTATTTTAAGTTGAGTAAGTCCTAGTGTCAAAATACTTTTGACTGATCATCCAATTATCATAAAACTAGCTCAAACTTTTCACAAATCCCCCTCTAATTGTTTCTAATTGACTTCTTAATCTTAATCTTATCTTTATCTTAATGTATATTTGTTGTCCAAACACTAACATTTCTCTATGATAATTCTTGGAGGGTTATATTTATTTCAGCACCTCAAATATTTTCCTGCACACATAAAATAAGGACCAATTTTTTTTCTGAAAAATATTGAAAATAATTTGATTTAATATTTAAATATATATATATATTTTTTTTTAAATATAACTATTTCTAATTATTATTATTAACTATTTTATTTATGTAATATAGCTAAATATAAATAATTAAAATTATGTATCTGTAAAATTATCATATTATATGATAAATTATTAATATATAAACTTTAAATATATAATTACTAATATTTACTAATATAATTATTATTATTGCTATTATCATTTATTATTATTTATTATCATACTATTATTGATATTTATTTACTTCATATTTATTATTATATTATTTTTACATATTGTATTATATTTAATATTTTCATATATACATATATTTACATATTATATTATAATATATTATTATATTATAATTATTTAATATTTATATTTACTATATTACTATTCATTATTTTACTATTAATTATATCAACTCGCTATGCATTTTTAAAAAGTATTTAAAAACAAATTTATTTTATTGTTGTATTTCATTTTATTATGCGTGTATGTATGTTTTTCTGTTCTGTAAATGCACACACGTGTTTCTCTTCCATAAAGCACTTAGTAAACACTGTTTTTAAAAGGTGCCATATAAATAAAACTTACATATTTACTTGTATTCAGGTATAATCAATAAACACAAAAATGTTTTTAGAAATTGCACATCTAAAATATTAGTAGGCACAAATTTGTCTAAACTACTAAACTGAAATTCACATTCACACTTTGTGTACATTTTCGAGATTCAACAAAGAAGGTATATTGTTTATTGCTGATTTCAGCCAGTGTAAAATGAGCAGACACAAACCTCATTATGTCGTATGCAGCTGTCGAGCAGTTTGTCCACTTGCGTGTATTTTCCCATGTTTATGTACATGTCAGCCAAGAGCAGGCAGGCGTTCTCCAGGTAATCAGCGTTTGCACCGTTCCACTCCATCCTGGTGAGGCGTTTGAGGAAGTTTCTGGCTCTGGGAATCTGCTTAATCTGAAGGAAACCTTGAGCCATCGTGAGCAAAGACGCCTCCAGCATCACCTACAGATCAGTAAGAGAAAAGTCTGACATCTTGTTGAGTTATAGTTCTGTTTACTGGAAGTAAAGTGCAACAAGCAGTAAATAAAGAATATTTCAGGATCATGAAACTAAGAGAACTAAAGTGGCAATGACTCTGCTGATCAGATCTAGTCTTACGTTCTCAGACATCATGTCTGTGAGATCCAGCACGGCTCTCTCCACCTGTTTGGTCTCTTTGCTGTAGATCCGACAAAGGTTGGAGAGCAGCCTGACTTTGTCCTGCTCAGATTTTGAGCGCGGGCGAAACATTGTCAGTAGATTCTGAGCTGTGCTCAGTCTCATCTCAGTCTCTGACTCGCTGCAGGAGAAACAATCACAGACAAACTGCATGAAATCATCAGAATATTTGAAAACACAGACTTCATCAGTTCTTCTCACCTCATGTCCTTTTGTCCTTTATCTAAAACCTCTCCTCCAAAAACATCCTTGTCAGGGTTCAGGCAGATCTGGACCATCAGCTCCACTGCTGGTTCTCCCCAGTCCGTGTCTCCTCTGGCCTTGTTCAGGTGTGTCAGGGCCTCCTTCACCTGGTAGGTGTGCCTGAGGTCAACCATCCCACAAAAAGCCTCTCACTCTCTTATAAACGACACATTTAGAAATAATAATAAATTGTCCTCTATTAGTTATTCTAGACTGGCACTGGAAGCACAGGCAATGAACTTTACATGCACATCAACATCAACTTTACAAAATTATTTAAACAAATGACATTTTCTATTACAAAAAAAAAAAAAAAAAAAAAATCAGAGAATGTTAGGGTGAATCTCATAAAATCAGTGAAATGTATGTCATATTTTACTTATAAATCAACTGGAAAAAATAAATAAATAAATAAATTATATAGCAAAAAATGTCTAGGACCATTAGGATATTTTCATGAACTTTACCAAATGACATTTTCTAAAAATGGATTTACTGTGATAAAAACAAAGATATAAATCATTTTACATTTTACCTATAAATGAATAAATAAATAAATAACGTAAGGAAACAGCACAAAAAAAGGGTGATTAATATATTTTTAATTATGTTAGTGACAAAAAAAAAAAATGTTAATGTTCTTTAAAAAAAATCATTTCGGCTTAATTTTCATTTTGAATTTTTGAAAAAAAAAAAAAAAAAAAATTGAAGTAAAAGAAAACCTGTATGTTTCTTTGTGAGATTTACCTAATATTTGTTAACAGTTAAAGTTCATGTCATGAGAAACAAACTTCTCTAACATCCTGATTCTTTTCAAAAGATTTAAAATGATCCCAGTCATGATATTGTTCACTGACCAGAAGTAAAAACCCTTGCAGTAATTCAACCCCGGTTCTCTGACCGACCGCGGACAGAACTTTTCACAAGCCTTAAAAACAGACTGGATGTTGTCTAGTTTGCCCATCCTGCGCAGAATGTGTAGAAACTTGGCCATGGCATGAAAGTTGTCTATTGTAAATGGAAACAGACATTACATATTTAAATATAATAAATTGTGTTTGTGTTATATCAGAAACCGTTATTCCATTACACCTGGGTTTCGCTCCATTATACAAGCATAAATCTCGACCGCTTCCCCTTTTTGGTTCTTCCAAAATAATGTATCAGCCAACAGCTGAGGATAAAACCAAACAGACATACGTGGTCAAATATCTTTATTAACACAATTAACAGCTGAGCATCTCATTTGGAAAATGATGAGAGTCCATACCATTGAGGCAGTGGTGTGGTTCTGGTGGAGCTGCAGTATCTTCACACACAGTTCCTCGCTATAGTCCAGCTTCTGATGCTCATAGTATAACTGAGCCAGATGAAAGATGATCTGCATGTGGACAAAATCGAGCAGATGTGACATAAAACATTCCCTCCAAATCACAGGACTACATTCACTGAGACAGGCGTTTGAGCGGACTGACCTCTTCATTGTCTGGGCTGTGATTTAATGCGTCTGTATAGCGTTGTTTGGCCATTTCCAGGTCGTGGTTGAGGTGAAACTCCTGAGCCCAGTCACAACAGATGGACACTAACAACTTCCTCTGTTCCTCTAATTCTGCTGAATGCTCATTTGTAACACGGCAAACAACTTTGTCCTGGAGATCATATGCCTGATAGAAGAGCAAAAAGAGACTTATATTTGTTTGGACAGAAAAATGCTAACGAACACTGTGCCTACACCGCGAAGCAACAGCTTAACATGACAAAGCGACCGTTGCAATCCATTTGTTCTTCATGTCAGATGTAGCACGAGCACTTGAAGTACGTCATAAACAGAAAGGGGCATTCATTTACTGTTGGGAATTTGTCATGGTGCGGCAGTGTAGACAGCATCACTTATTATAATGGGTTCTATCTGCTTTTGTCACTTTTGTCACTTAGCCAACACACACACACTAACCCAAAGTGCCCTTATTAGTTTATTTATTTTACCTTTCATTTAGTGTGTAATAGCTGTTTCTTATGGAAGCTCGTTTCCGCCACTGAATAAAAAGTAAAAGAGAAAATTCTGACTTTATATCTCACAATTCTGACTTTATAACTCACAATTCTGACTTTATATCTCACAATTCTGACTATAACTCACAATTCTGACTTTATAACTCACAATTCTGACTTTATATCTCACAATTCTGACTTTATAACTCACAATTCTGACTTTATATCTCACAATTCTGACTTTATATCTCACAATTCTGACTTTATATCTCACAATTCTGACTTTATATCTCACAGTTCTGACTTTATAACTCACAATTCTGACTTTATATCTCACAATTCTGACTATAACTCACAATTCTGACAATAACTCACAATTCTGACTTTATATCTCACAATTCTGACTTTATAACTCACAATTCTGACTTTATAACTCACAATTCTGACTTTATATCTCACAATTCTGACTTTATATCTCACAATTCTGACTTTATATCTCACAGTTCTGACTTTATAACTCACAATTCTGACTATATCTCACAATTCTGACTATAACTCACAATTCTGACAATAACTCGCAATTCTGACTTTATAACTCACAATTCTGACTTTATATCTCACAATTCTGACTTTATAACTCGCAATTCTGACTTTATAACTCGCAATTCTGACTTTATAACTCACAATTCTGACTTTATATCTCACAATTCTGACTTTATAACTCACAATTCTGACTATATCTCACAATTCTGACTATAACTCACAATTCTGACTATATCTCACAATTCTGACTATATCTCACAATTCTGACTATAACTCGCAATTCTGACAATAACTCGCAATTCTGACTTTATATCTCGCAATTCTGACTTTATAACTCACAATTCTGACTATATCTCACAATTCTGACTTTATAACTCACAATTCTGACTTTATAACTCGCAATTCTGACTTTATAACTCACAATTCTGACTTTATAACTCACAATTCTGACTATAACTCACAATTCTGACTTTATAACTCACAATTCTGACTTTATAACTCACAATTCTGACTATATCTCACAATTCTGACTATAACTCACAATTCTGACAATAACTCACAATTCTGACTTTATAACTCACAATTCTGACTTTATATCTCACAATTCTGACTTTATAACTCACAATTCTGACTTTATATCTCACAATTCTGACTTTATAACTCGCAATTCTGACTTTATAACTCACAATTCTGACTTTATATCTCACAATTGCTAGTTTATATCTCAAAATGTTTTACAGTTACAAAAGCACAAAGTCCGCGGCAAAGGGAGTTCAAACACGTTCAAGGGGAAAAGAATCTGCCCAAAAGAAAACACTTGCCTGAAACGCTTGGTTTGTAGTCCTGCCATTATTTCTACGGCGGTGTCCGAAATCGCCACCTATATCCGTCAATAGGGCACTATTTGAGGGGACAGCCATTTGTAGCGGTGTCCGAAACCATAGTGGATGCTATCGAGTGCACTCATTCAATCCCATAATGCACCGCAATAACGAGTGTACAACCAATGTATGCTCAACGATTTCCACGTCTGACCAGAAGATGGCGCCTGCAGTTAAATTATCCATCCATTTTCCAAACCGCTGGTCCAATGTGGGTACAGTGCAATATCAGGTATAAATTCCTTTTTAATTGATTATTAAATTGCTTAATTAAGGTTTATACATGACAGAGGTCAAGATAAATCATTTCATTACTACTGGAGCTGCTGGTTTGCCAAGTTTAAATTGAGCAAGCACAAACGATGCAAAAGCAGCAGTCCTTCTGGCACACTCAGTGTCCGAATTCACTCACTCATTTTCATTCACTCCTTCAAGTGGACTATATTAGTGGAATAGTGAATGAGGGTATGGGGGCGCTTTCAGACACAGCCTATGACTGCGTCACTGACCAATCAACACAAGACTGCACCAGCTGACCAATCAGAACAGACTGGACTTTTCAGAAAGGCAAGATATAAAGAAACTGAACTTAAACAGAGCTTAACTTGTAAATTAATGTTGTCAAAAGTATCATATTAAACATAATATGGGCACTTACTGTTGGATATAACTTTAAAAATGCTCACAAACCTTTTGCAGGATGTCGAGAGCAGACTCATTCCTGGCACGTAGCACTTTTACTAACACTTGTAAAACATTTACATCATTCATCATTGTAGTCAATGCAGTAGCTGCAAAAGCAAAAAAATGACATGCTGAGAACAATAATTCCTGTTTTTTCATGGCATTCAATCATGTTTATTTGAGTAATTTCTATACTAGGTTCATGTTCCAAGGCCTTCTCCAGGACCTGCTGTGCTTCCTCAAATCGTTTCAATTTCAGGAGCAGTTCGGAAAGCTCAACACTCAAACAACAGTCCAGCGTGTCGGTCTTCAGAGCCGTCTCATAGTAGCTCACTGCCTAAAACATGAGAAACAAACACTTCCTTTAACTTTTATCAAATTAAATGTCCTCTGTAAACCTGCAGACGCCACTTGCCTTATCATATTCGTGAGCCTTCACTAAAGCGTTGCCTATTTTCTTGGCTAACTTGACTTTAGGAGCCATCTTCTCTACTTCTTGGTAGATATTGACTGCTTCCTCTGGCTTTAAGAACAAGATATTTTTATGGTTTATAAAAAGTTTTCGTGAGAGGTTTGGTACTGAGAAGCCAAATGAAAATCTCAAAACATGAGATACATACCTGGTGTATCTTCATGAAGGCATCAGCCAGCAAGATGCTAGTATGAGGTCCTGGAAGCTGCTCACTTATTTCTCTGAAACAATTTTATCTTAAGATGGCAAGTAAACTTCCACATGCTGTAGCAAAAACGTACTTTTTAAAGATACTAAAGTAGTTTTCTTACAGCTTCAGTATAAATTACAAAGAGTGAATCTCATATATCAAAAGAAATAATAATAATAAAAAAAAGTCATGAATTTGACATTATTTTCATGATAATTATGTGTATTTTACCTCCAAATGTTATTTCTGATTTTTTTTCTTAAATTATCCTCATTAGTGATTCTCATTAGATTTTAATAAATATTTTTTCCTCTAAAAACACATACTTTTGTGAATAAAAAATATTTTTGCTAAGAAATTTTAAATTAAATAGTAAAAATAACTAATCAGCAGCATAAAGCATTAAACAACAGTAATATATATATATATATATATATATATATATATATCTGTCACTCATAAATGACGTATGTAGAGCTCTCACCTGTAACATGCAATGTAAAGCTTCTTGTTTCTTTTCTTCTCCAGGTAAATGTGAGCCATCTTCTCTCGGGCTTGGACGTAGGTTGATTCAGCGGGCAGAATGTTTTGCAGGATGGACACAGCGGCGTCCACATCATCTCTGCCCAAAGCCAGATCCACATTAGCAAGCATGACACGCGTCTCCTCTGGTGTCCCTTTGAAGAGCAGAATGGCGTCTTGCAGAACTTTAGTGGCTTCATGCTGATGAAAGAGAAAGTTTCACAGAAATCTTAAGACATGGTAGATTATGAAAGCTCAGAAGAGGCTGGTTGGTTGATTCTATAGGTGAAAGTGCAAACTGGACCTGCTGTCCGTTAAGTCTCAGGGCCTCTGTGAACTCCAGGAACACGGACACTCGCTCACTGCTGGAGACGGAAGACTGCGGCCCCTCTGACGGTCTGCGGACCCCTGGCATGTTCATGGTGATGTTCAGGCACTGGATGGCATTCTTCAAGTCTCCAGACCTCAGTAGAGCACGAGCTTTGAGCAGATTGAACTGGAATCGATCTCGAACCTGTCACAGATAAATCACAGATGAGCTCAAGATATAAACATATAAATACAGGAGGTCCAGTTACAAGTTCATAAAGAAATTCGGTAACACTTTAGTTTAGGGTCCAGTTCTCACTTTTAACTACTTGCATAATAGCAACTAGGATATTGGCTGTTTAATATCTGCTTTATAAGAACTAATAATGCCTTATTCTGTATGACCATATTATACATCCCTTAATTCAACCCAACACCTAAACGTAACTATTAATAAACAGTAATTAGGAGTTTATCGAGGCAAAAGTCTTAATTAATAGTGAGAATTGGACCCTAAACTAAAGCGTGACCAGAAATTCATACTTTTATTCAGTAAGGATGCATTAAATTGATCAAAAGTGACAGTAAAGACATTTATAATGTTACAAAAGATTTTTTAATTCAAGTAAATGCTGTTCTTTTGAACTTTTTTTTAAATCAAATAATCCTGAAAAATAAAATGTATCACTGTTTCTACAAAAATATGAACTGTTTTCAACACTGATAATAATCAGAAATGTCTCTTGAGCAGCAAATCAGCATAATCAGAATGATTTCTGAAGGATCATGTGACACTGAAGACTGGAGTAATGACGCTGAAAATGCAGCTTTGATCACAGGAATAAATTACATTTTACTATATATTCACACAGAAAACAGCTATTTTTAATTGTAATAACATTTCAAATTGTTACTGTATTTTTGACAAAATAAATGCAGCCTTGGTGAGCAGAAGAGACTTCTTTCAAAAACATTTAAACAATCTTACTGAACTCCTTCTGTTTTCATTGTACTCTGTAACTCAAAACTTCCTTCCTGGTGAAAAAAATCAGTTATTAAAACTGCATAAAACTGCATAGGCCAACGAGCTGAATACATTTTACTGCAGGTTTGAAAAGCCTGGTCTCACACCCGCTCTGACCGGCTCACCACACAGCCATCATCACCCTCACCCCTCTCCCTCCCCCCTCCTGCTTCTCAACCTGTGAGAGGGATGTATGCAGAGTCTTCAGGAAACAGAAGGAAAGCCAAAGGCCCAGATGGTGTTTCACCAGCCTGTCTCAAAGCCTGTGCTGTCCAGCTGTCATCCATCTTCACACTGATCTTCAACAGATCACTGGAGCTGTGTGAAGTCCCCTCCTGCTTCAAATGCTCCACCATCATCCTTGTACCAAAGAAACCGAAAAATCACAGGACTAATTGACTACAGACCTGTTGCTTTGACATCTGTGGTCATGAAGTAATTTCAGAGACTGGTGCTAGCCTAACTGAAGGACATCACTGGACCCCTGCTGGACCCCCTGCAGTTTGCTTATCGAGCAAACAGGTCTGTGGATGATGCAGTCAATATGGGAGTGCATTATATCCTACAACATCTGGACAAACCAGGAACTTATGCAAGGATCCTGTTTGTGGACTTCAGCTCTCTGTACCCATCTCCATCTGTCAGTGGCTCACCAGCTTCCTGACAGACAGGCAGCAGCTAGTGAGGCTGGGAAAACTCACATCCAGGACCCTCACCATCAGCGCTGGAGCTCCTCAGGGTTGTGTGCTCTCCCCACTGCTCTTCTCCCTCTACACAAATGACTGCACCTCTAAAGACCCCTCTGTGCACTTCTATAACTGTTTGGTTTGGGTAAGCCAGCAAATCAGATATAAGATAACTGCAATGGATTGTTAGGACAGCTGAAAGGATAATTGGTATGCACCTGCCCAACCTTCAGGACTTGTACAACGCCAGAGTGAAGAAGGCAGATAACATCATCACAGACCCCTCTCACCCTGGACACAACCTGTTTGCACTTCTGCCCTCAGGCAGACGTTACAGATCTCTGTGCACTAGAACATCTAGGCATAAGAACAGCTTTTTCTCCAACACTATCTCCAGCTTAAACAGCTAACATAGCAATTACCCCTGTTTTAGTATTCACTTTTAGTATTTGAGAGTATATTGATATATATATATATATATATATATATATATATTCTATTCATCCTGTATGTCTTCTGTTCCAGATGAATACGACATTATTTATTTTATTTTACTTATTTATTATTATTTTCTTAGTTTACTTATTTAAATGTTCTTTCTGTTCTCATGTCATATGTATGTGTGTACCAAGAGCTCCTGTAGAAAACCACAACAAATTCCTTGTGTGTTTGTGCACACCTGGCGAATATAGCTCATTCTTATTCTGATAAAACGGCTTGTTCTAAGCTTCTGCAAGTTTCTGACATCAGACAGACTGTCTATATTTCCCAATCAATGTCTATTAGATGTTCGGAAACATCTTTTAGGAGGAAGTCTTAAAACCACACCAGCTAAAAACACTCCTTCTCTTTCACAGCTCAGACTTCACCTCAAAGTTGATGCTGACTCCAGATTCCAGGGAGCTCAGACACTTGCTGTTGTCTCCAGCGTAAAGGTGCATTCGGGCCTGCAGAAGGTGGATCTCTGGCATGGTTGGCTCTTTCTCCATGCACAGGTTCAGAAGGTGCTGGGCTGTTCTGTGGTCGCCTGCAGAGGCATTGATTGTTATCACAGCTCATGTGACGCATTTAACTTTAATGTTTCTGTATCTCAACACACTTGCCTAGAAGGAACTTGACGTAGGCCATATAATAACAGCTCGCTGACATGCCAGGAATGGCTTTGACGATCATTTCCAAGATCATATTTGCATGTTTGAGCCAAAATGGTGGAGTTTGTCCAGGCATGAGGGGAAAATCCTGTGAAATTGTAAAAAGAAGTATATATATATATATATATATATATATATATAAATCCACATCAAATGTGTTCTTTCTTGACATTTTCCACAAGTAAAGATCCAGTTTGATCAGTTCTTGTATTCCCTGCTAATCAAACCCATGGTGTTGCTAATGAATTGACATATTCTGAAGGATAAAATACCTGCTTGGACTCCAGGTGCATACGCACTATTCGCAGGAGGAAATTGAGGTCCAGCATCTGCAGGTATTCTACACCATAATTTAAGCCACGGAGAACAGAGAAATGGAGCTTTGTGGCATCTTTCAGCAGCTGTATCACCGTCTCCTCATCTGCTTTCTGCTTCCTGGCCAGAATGGCCTTCAGCAGAGCAACTTCCTGTTTAATCAAACATATTTACACCACAGTTTTACTACACTACTGAAGTCTTAATCAGTACTATTGATTAATTACTACCAATCTAAACATGTCCTGAAGACAGTCTAATGCCACTACTGAACAGTGGGCAATAGGAAGAGTGAGTCTTGGTCGTAAAAATAGTAATTTTTCAGGTTTTTACCGCTATGTTTCCAAGAGACTCTTGCACTTCGCAGAAGAATGCGAGCTGTTGGGCGGCTTCCTCAAGCTGATCACACATCACCTGACATCTGATCGTGCCTATAAAAATTACATCCATGGTATATGAATACTTTTCAATTAAATTAATGCAAAAAATAAAACTTTTATACAAATTGAATTTCTTTTCCCCCTTGTTATTAAGATACAGATTTTTTTCTGTTGATTTTGGGGTTAAAATATATGACCCAGACATTGCATTACAGTTTTGTAAAGTGATGATAATGTTGCTGCATGGATGTGATGATACTGTACCTACTAATGCTGATGTGCATTTAGGGTCTGTTTTCAGTGCTTTAGAATAGCATTTATGGGCGTCTTTGTATTTGTCTTGGAGACTTAGCAGATAGCCGAGCTCACAGAGGACATCAGACACCGCTGGTGCACGTGAGGACACCCGATGCACAAACACCGTCAACATCTGCAGGATCTCGCTGTTGTGTCCACACTGCAGTTGGGGAGAAATCATTTAGAGCTTCTCTGCTGTAGACAGAGACTATACTGTAATAATCAGGATGGATAAATTAGTCTCGAGCCAGTCAAACAAGCTCCAAAACAAAAAAGAATAGCTTTGAAACGACCCAAGGGCAAGAAGTATCATGGAAACAGACACTTAGGGAAGCAAAACCCCCCAGTGAGGACAGTGTGTGTTCAGTGCTTAAGTGGTAGTAAACAAGCCGGGTCTATTAACATATTAATGACTAGGAAAAAGCACTAACAATTTATAAGGGGACACATAATGTTTAGTTACTATATTGACAGTGATTCGCACCAGTCGGCTGATGGGTGCTGTGATCTCCAGATGCAGGCTGGGATTTCTGGGCTCAGAGATCTCAACTGCATTCATTAAAGCTTGAAGACACTCTTTCACCTGAAATACACAATGGAATAACATTTGTGTGTCATAGACAAATAAGAACACCTGAGATGAAAGGAAAAGAAAAAATCGTTTTAAAAACTAATTTGAAAAGCATGTGTCACATTCTTAGGGTACGTTTACAGAACAAAGATGTACTAAAAATGTTTTTCCTTTGTGTTTTTCACTTACAGGCAACAACGTTGTCAAAATGATCTGCGAAAATGACTTAAAAACACTATATTATTCATGTCGGGCCAGTAGGTGGCGATGTCACTCTGTAAAGAAATGCTACATGCCTGTAGATTGAACATGTAACAAGCATGCGCATGACATCACCGTTTTCACAAATTCGCGATTTTGCAGTTTACACGATTATAACAATATTGTTTTCAAAAACTTGCACTTTTCAGGCCCCTAAAACACCACTGACGTGTAAAATGAACCGCCAAAACGCATTAAAAGTTTTCCAGTTTTAGTTGAAAACAGAAACGTAATATTTGTATTCATGTTGATTTCAAGCATTATTTATTTATTTTATTCTTTTTAAAGTGAAATATTTAATAAATTGTCACAGTTGGTTGCAGCGAGTAGTTGAGGCAGGATTTCTATGCAACAATCACTTTATTAAACAATAAACCAAAACAAAAAACACAGGAATGCGGGAGAATAAAGATCTAAACAAGAAGCACGTGGAACAAATCAATCAAACAATGCAATGCCATGACAACAAATGAGAGCATTCTAGAAACCATGGAAACAAAAATGAAACACGAAAAAAGGATCTACAAAGTAACACTGTGTCCAAAATTGAAAACTTCCCTACTATATAGTATGCGAAAAACAGTAATTTAAATGTAATACCTACGCAGACAGTATGAAATCACATATTCTCGAGTAGGTACTTATTTTGATTAATTATTTCGCTTCACTGCCATTCACAAATCTTCTCCCATGGCCTCATGGGATAGTAAAGTGTCCATCGTATGCACACTTCAGAATCTCGCCGGAGGTAGTAGGTCATCCGGGTACTTTTTCCTACTATGTATTCAGACATACTTCTTTTGTCACATACTGTTTTTCACCTACTATATAGTAGGCAAGTATGTGATTTTGGATGCATTAAAGTCATCGTCTAAAATCAGCTTTCATAAATATACAGCGGTATAAATGATTTCATTCGGTTTTGAAAATAGTCAATATACATTTGAAATAAATGAAACAGAATTACCATCTCCATATTTCCATGCTTAGCCGCAGCAATGACAGTCATCATTTGAAGAGCTTTCAGATCACGTCCGTCTCTCTCCAGAACTCTGCACAATTCAAGCAAAGTCACTGAATAACATCTAAAACTATGTATTCAGATAAAAGCTCAGAAGAACACACACCTCTGGGTGACTTCCTCTGTTTGATCCCAGTCACGCAGAGACAAGAACACCTTCATCTTCATGACGGGCGCCGGGCTGAAGTCTGGATGAGAGACTATGATCTGATTGGCGATGTCAAGAGCGCACTGCTCGTTCTGCTTCGCCATGAAGAACTCAATCTGCACATGAAAGAAACAGTTTAATCCCTGTAAGATTCAACAAAGACCATCAGTTTGCAGTGTTGGGGAAAGTTACTTTTAAAAGTAATGCATTACAATATTGCATTACTTCCTAAAAAAAGTTACTAATTGCTAGTTACTTTTTATGGAAAGTAATGCGTTACGTTACTTTTGCGGTACTTCTTTTTTATCTTGGCTGGGCTTGCTTGTTTGTTTTTTTAACAAAAAAGTTATTCTATTTTTAGCAAATGTAAAGGCCCTTTCACACCAAAAATGAAATGAATAAGCCTCAGGCTGGAGGAAATTCAAATTCAGACCTGTACAGTAGAGGGCGCAACTCAGACAAGAAGCACTCTTCAGAAGTTTAAACTAAAGCGATTTTTGCTTAGTATGGTTGAATTGGATCATCAAAGGTCAGCAGCAAAGACATTGGTTAATAAAGTGGAAAATCAAAGTAACTTGCGTTACTAATTTGAAAAAGTAACTCAGATATTTTGTTGTAAATTTAAAAGTAATCCATTACTTTACTAGTTACTTGGAAAAAGTAATCTGATTACATAACTTGCATTACTTGTAATGCATTACCCCCAATACTGTCAGTTTGTTTCTAAAGACATGTTTTACTTTTCCCATGAGTCCAAATAAATTTCCTGTGTCCTGAACGCCGCTGTCAAAGTAACGTATAGCCTGACGTCTGTTCTCTTCCGTGTCAGAGGTCAACTCAATCCATCCCTTGAGAATAAGCCCCTGTTAATAAAGAAAATTCATTGCATGACAAGTTCGAATGCAATATTTCCAATTACACTCTCGTAATCCCAAATATAACAATAATAACAATCTAGAATTTTAACTTTATAAAAATCAATAAAGATTTCACAGCAAAAATCGTTCAGAAAGCCGTACAAACCTCTGGTGACGTATCAGAGAGTTTCAGCATCCTCTTGATGCATGTTCTGGCTTTGTGGTTCAGCCCCAGGATCCAGTAAAGCAGCGCTGCGTAATACAACGCTCTGTCACCGGCTGTGGATCCAGACAGCTTCAGGTCGAAGTTCAGCTCATTCACAGCCTCTTGATCTCATGTGGATACAGAATGACACATATTATCTTCGAATCAATGCTTCATTCATCAGTCATTCAGTTCGGTGTATGCACAGAGCAGCCGGGTTGGAGTTACCTATAGTTTCACAGCGTTTGTGTGCGCAAACCAGAGCTACTGTTGAGCACAGAGACAGATGTGGATGATCTTTCAGCTGGACGAGTTCTCGCAAAGCCTCTTGAATGTGACCTGCAATGTATATGTATGAGCCTTCATCATCATCATCATCATCACTATCATCAGATGCCATAGTATTCCACCTTCATAATCATCAACAACTATCATAAGTGGATCAAACTTAATACCAAAACACACTTGTAGCCAATCAGCAGTAAGGGGGTGTTTCCACTCATGAGGGGGTTGGTGCCTGTGTTGCATAGCTGTTTGTGAATTTGGGGGCGGAGCTATCAAAATAGAGGGTATGGACATGACGTCACCGACGGCTGGAGTGACTGCGGTTACGGCCACTAAGTGGCAAAAAGAGTGAGTGGCAGCATGGTTTTCAGCGTAAGTGCCGCGAAAAACACACAAAACACATCTAAAATGGGAAAGAGTTTTGCGATTGACTGTGCAAATAGATTTGACAAGAAATATGAGGTATATTTTTACAGACTGCTGAAAAGCAAATGGATCGCTGCAATTCACAGAAACAACTGGACTTGCAAACATGGATTTGCAGTTATCATTTTGCGTCAATGTGTTGAATTTAGGGGTAAAATCATACCCTATATATTGTATTGTTATATATTGTATTGACAACTCGTCTTATATTCTGCATAATTGGATGTTTACTGACAAAAACTATACACGTTTTAGGGCTGGACGATATGACGATATATATAACATTGATATAAGTGATCACCCAGATTTTGACCTACCTATATTGTATTTGTATAAAGCGTTCACAGACAAATTTGCTTTATGTATTTCCCTGGCGTCAAAATCAGGCACATATAAATGTCAGGAAACACGGATCACTGGATCTTTGGTAAGTTGTAAGGAACATTATCGAGTCCAACCTTTAGATTAAACTGATAATTGTTTGTTTTATTCACGTTTTCGCAGTTTTCCCTATTGAATCCAGTCATGCAGCAGGCTCTTTTGCCACTCAGTCCGGCTGAGGGGGCGTGTTCCGGCGGGAAAGTGACGCCAATGCATAGGGGTGTGTTTGTTTTGGTGATTTCAAATATCAGCGTTTCTCAGAAATCGCTTACTGCACCTTTAACACCCATAAAAACTTTCCATTCCACAAAAGGTTTTTTATAGAGGAAATAAAGGTTCTTAAAATGTTCCTCACACCAAGAAAACATGGTTCTTTTAAGATCTGTTTATTGAAAGTTTTTTGGCGAACCAAAAACGGCTCTTGTATTGTATCCCTGCCCTTTCTGGAACCTTTATTTTTAATAATATGTAAATAAAGTCACACTTTAGCCTACCTTCCATCAGAGTTGCGAAAGCTTTGAAGAACCGGAGCACTGGATCATTATTATACAACTTTAAATTCCTCACAGCTGTATTTATGGCGTGTCTGAAGCATTTCTCTCTCATATAATATATAATTAACGGCTGTTAAAGCAAACGTCAGTCATTAGAACTTTGTTTTCTAAATGTAAAATATGATAAAAATGATCAAACATACGAAATAAAAACTTACCAAACACGTTTGATCGTTTTCTGACATGTTTAATTCGGATAATTAATTGTATAATAACGTTAGCGCAACTAAACAGCACCTGTGATTTAAAATAACGGAAATCTGCCGTTGCTAGATACCTGCACAGGAATAATAATCAAACACAGACACCGCCGCCTGTGTTATCGATTCCTAGCGATCTTCTAAGATTGATTATTCACGACTAGGGTGACGAATTTACCAATCGTTTTGTTGTTTTATTTGTCTTTATTTGTATCCCATACTGTTATATTTCGTATTGCTGATGTTTGAGTTAATAAAGTAGAAAGAGTAAAAAAAAAAAAAGTAAATAAATAAGTGAATGGGCGAATCCTACTATGGCAAAGGCTTGACGTCACGATACGCTCAGACAGAAGTCTACGTGATTGGCTAAAAGGCAGACATTTGAATGAATATTCACGATTAGCTTCAGGAAGGTTACTAAGCAACGTCCTCATATACTAATCAATATTCATGAGCACACCTTGGCGGTAGTAGGATGTTTGTACACCGGCTGAACGCAGTTCATGATGGGTTTGATCCAGAGTGTGTTTGCTGCAGAGGGCGGATATCATGTGCACGCGGTGAGTGCGACATTTACAGCTGTAAAATACAGTTTGAGTCATTATAGCATTTAATTAGTCATCGAGTCTCATGAATCAGCAATTAACAGTGTTTGATAAAATAAATAACATACGACCTAAAGGTTTGTCAAGCGTGTCCTAGTGTCACAGCATTGAAAAATATAAAATCTAGTGATTTTCTCGAATTCTCCTTTTAATCAGAGTAATAATCGGAAAAACAGGGGTTTTAAAATCCTAAATGAGTATCATTTAAAGGGACAGTTCACCCAAAAATGAAAATTCTGTCATAATTTACTCACCCTCAGGTTGTTCCAAAACTGTATAAATTTCTTTGTTCTGCTGAACACAAAGGAAGATATTTGGAAGAATGTTTGTAACCAAGCAGATCTCGCCCCCCCATCGCATTGGGGCAAGATCTGAATTTTCATTTTTGGGTGAACTATCCCTTTAAGAAGATTACATCAAGATCCTTCTGGATCAGTTCCAAATGATGAAAAACACAAATATAACTTTTTTGTCATCATTTTGCCTTTTTAATGACTTGTTCATAAATATATGACTTAGTGTGACTCAATTTCGACTCAGTATGTCAATTTTGTCGTAATTATGATTCATTTTATTTTCTTATGTGGTGAAAATGGGCTTCCATAATATTCGCCTTTGATTCCCAGATCCAGGAGAATTCTCCAGCTGAGAGAGCCGGTCTGGAGCCCTTCTTTGATTTTATTTTGTCTATCGGACACACCAGACTGGTGAGATCTAAACTCCTAAATCTCTGACCATTTCAGACACTGATTACTGAAAAAACAAAACAAAAAAACAACAACTTATAGGGATAGTTCACCCAAAAATGAAAATTGTGTCATCGTTTACTCACCCTCAAGTTGTTCCAAACCTGTATAAATTTCTAAGAAAGATAAGCAGATCTCGCCCCCCATTGACTACCATAGTAGGAAATAAAATACTATGGCAGTCAATGGTGGGCGTTACAAACATTCTTCCAAATATCTTCCTTTGTGATTACAGAATTTTCATTTTTGGGTGAATTATCTCTTTAAGAACTACTTGCATACTTTATGCTCTAATGTCAAACCTGAGAGCCAAAAGCATGTGTGTGTGTGTGTGTGTGTGTGTGTGTGTTATCAGAATAAAGAAAGCAGCACACTGAAAGACCTCCTGAAGGCAAACGTGGAGAAGCCGGTGAAGCTGGAGGTTTACAGCAGTAAAGTGATGAAGATCAGAGAGCTGGAGGTCGTCCCCAGTAACATGTGGGGCGGTCAGGGCTTACTGGGGGCCAGCGTCCGATTCTGCGCTTTCCAAGGGGCCAATCACAACGTCTGGCATGTGTTGGTGAGCTGCTTTTTTATTATTTAAAGCCATTAAATCATAAACAAAAATACAGTAACACTTTACAGTAAGGTCTCATTTATTAACAGTTATTAATGCATTAACTGACAATGAGCAATGCAATTATATATTTTACAGCATTTATTAATGATTATTATTAATGCTAGGTAAGAGAAATGTTCATGTTAGTTGACAGTGCATTTACTAATATTAACCAATACCACATTTGAGCTTTAAAATGTATTAGTAAATGTTGAGATTACCACAAACAAAGATTAATAAATGCTGTTCAAATTTGCCCCTATTTGGGTGTGAGCAAAAACATAGTTTTTGTGCGTGTCCCTTTAAATGCAAATGAGCTGCTGCTCCCGGCCCCCTTTCCAGAAGAGGGCGGAGCTTTAACAGCTCAACAACAACAAGTCTCACGCAGCCAAAGTGAGGATTGTCAGTAACGGTGTTCAGCCTTACATTGTTCAAACCGGAGTCAGACTCAGAAAGAAGTTACAACTTTTAGACGTTTCTGAATGGTTAATTTATGTTATAGCATGTGCCGTCATGCATTGAATTGACCCTCATTGATTTTGTCCATGGGGAATTGATTGGATGGTTGTGGTTTGCTATTGGTGGATCTCATGGGAGTGACAGGTGGCCCCGCCCTCGTCATCAGAGAAGAGAAGAGAGCACGAGGGAGGGGAAGTTATTCTGATTCAAGAATATGAGGAACATGAATTTAAAACAATAATGATGTGCAATGATAAATCTTTTAGAATAAACACTGCAATATTCATGGTGACTTATTTTTGCCAGGTTGTCGTTTGTTTAATTTGTTTTAATTGACTTGTCAGTCGAATGTTCTTTTAGGATGTGGAACCGAATTCACCTGCTGATCTGGCTGGACTGAAGCCTTATTCGGACTACATTGTTGGCGCAGACCAGGTGTTGCAAGAAGTAAGATTTGCTATTTTAAGTCGGTTTGGTACAGAATCAAACTCTAGAGTCCTTGTTACACCACAAAGACTGCATTTGAATATGAATGAAAGCTCGATAGGAAATCACGCTGCCTTGAATTTTCGCAGTCGGAGGATTTCTTCTCGCTGATCGAGGCGTCGGAGGGAAAAGCGCTGACGCTGCTGGTGTACAACACACAGTGTGACCGCTGTAGGGAAGTGATGATCACTCCTAATGGAGCGTGGGGCGGAGAGGGAAGGTACGTCCATCAGCAAAACAGTCTAAAGTGAATTTAAAACATTCAGAACACAGTCCAGCTGCATTTTTTTTTATTATGCTTTTTCATTTGACATCACTTTGAAACAGCACCTTATAGGGGCACTTTAAACAACATATATTTGTACTCACGTGTGTCCCGTTTGTGCTCTCAGTCTGGGTTGTGGTGTGGGGTTTGGGTACCTGCATCGGATCCCCATGCGCCCATTCACATCAGATCAACAGCAGAATGCATCTGCATCTGCAACATCTGGAAACCAAGAGGAAAAACGCTGTTCTAAGGTAGATGCACAACAGTCACATGTCCAGGACAATTATGGCTTTAACATTTATATTTTCTTTTGTTATTTTGGGGTGAGATAAAATTCACCATTATAACAATCCGTATTGTATAGAAGCTCGTTTCCGCCACAGATAATTGCGGGTTTTTCATCTCATAATTCTGAGTTCATACCTCACAAATCTGAGGGGGAAAAAAAGTCCAAATATAAACTTACAATTCTGACATTTTCTGGCAATTGCGAGCTATAAACTGACTCTCTCTTTTTTGCGAGAAAAGTCAGAATTTTGATATAAACTTGCAATTTAAAAAAACGTATTTGTGACTGTCTGAATTGCAAAATATAAACTCAATCATTCTGACTTTTTTTCCTTGCAATAATGAATTTATAACACGCAATTAAAAAGTTTTCACAAATCTGAGAAAAAAAAGTCTTACTTCGAAATTCACATTATGCATTATAAACTTTTTTTTTCTCTCTTTTTGCCCCAAAAGCAAGATATAAATATAAATGAATGAATGAGAACTCACAATTAAAAAAGGTAATTGTGACATTTTATCTTTTCCGACAGTCAGAATCATGAAAAATAAACTCTCAATTCTAACATTTTGAGAAATAATTTTGAGTTTATAACTTGCAATTCTGACTTTTTTCTAATGTTTTGAGATTTGTAGATATAAACTTGCAGTTAAAAATGGTATTGTGACCTCACAAATCAAAATTGCGAAACATAAACTCACAATTGCTAGTTATAAACTGACTTTTTTATTTCTCTTTTTGCGAGAAAAGTCAGAATTGAGATATAAACGTTTAACAATTAAATAAGGTAGCTAAATAAGGTAATTAAATTGTAGCTTTTTATCTCACATTTCTGACAATGTATGAATTGCGAAATATAAACTTACAATTCTGATTTTTTTCTCGCAATTCCGAGTTTATAACCCACAATTCTAAAGAAAAAGTCTGTGAATAAAGAATTGAGAGATGAAAAGCCACAAGTACCTTTGATTTTTTTTCTGTTGTGGAAACAAGCTTCCATAGTATTATATAAAGCCCTATATAAAAAAAATGAAGGTGAGATAAATAAAGGTGAAATAATGTTTGTCAATATTCAGAGCAGTTTCTTATTCCAGTCATTGTTAGATAATGAACGGGACCGTGACGTGACGGTAGACGCTGGTGATGGATTCGTTCAGGACACGTCTGAAGTTTCAGCATCATGCCAGAGATCACCTGGTGGGTCAGATATTCATATGCCACTTCAAATCATAATAACGATAATTAGAACAATCTCATATGGTAGTAAACAGTGGTCACATAAAAATCTTTTTATATTAATCTTTAAGCAGCTATCCACATAATATGGTGAAAACTGTACAAAGCAGAAGAAAGATATTGGTAAATATTCAATATTTTTGTCGACAGACACGTTTGAGACGACAGCTGTGGATCTCTCCGGACGCTTGGATTTATTTCTTTCCACTGCAGACGGCTCTTCCTCTTTGATAGTGCATGATGATGGCGTCTGTAGCGGTGAGGACCTGTCTGCTTTATGTAAGCATCCAATAATCTTTAAAACCAGAGTAAATGATCTGTCTCTGTCTCTCCATATTTTCTTGCTCACGTGCCACATTATTCCCTCATGAAGGTCGGTCTGAAGACAGCGAGATGATCACGACAACAGCAGGCCGGAAGGACGATTCAGGGATCTACGGTATTCAAACGGCACCTGTGATCCTAAACATGGAACTAAAGGATGACGAGGTTGTAACATCTACAAAGAAAAGCATCACATAAGTATCAGCTGTGCCTCAGAGACGCATGTTCTACTAGGGCAGAAGTAACAGCTGCTTGATTATGTGAGTTTTTCCTAAGAAATTCAAAGCACCGGAGAACTTCGCTGAAACTGCTATTGTACAGTGCTGACATGCAAGATTGCACAGAAAAAATTAAGTGCCACAGTGTGTGTAATTTCTGTCTGCACACATACAAACGCCTGCTTTATTGAGAAAATACATCAGGGTTGGCAAACTCCGGTCCTGGAGAACCACAGTCCTGCAGAGTTCAGCTCCAACCCTGATTAAAACTCACCTGCCTGTAGCTTTCTAGCAACTCTTCAGACCTTGATTAGCTTGTTCAGGTGTGTTTGATTAAGGTTGGAGCTGAACTCTACAGGACTGAGGTTAGCCACCCCTGAACTACATCTTAATCTGTTATAGCGTGAATATCATAATAAAATGTCTACAGTGTTTCACCCCAAAACCAAAGAAAAAAAGCGTTGCAAAATGCTGTCCCTTTTTTTTTTTTTTTTTTTAAATAGACAACTGACACATATTTACAAAAATCAAGTTCATTAATACAATATGCAATATAAAGAATCCATGTAATTACTTTTCATATTTACAAAGAATTTATTTAGATTGGAAAATTGCTGTCCTCCATTTGTTTTTGTTTTTTGTCAATACCGAAATACACACAAAATGTTTCTCTGGATGACTGATGAAATGCTTGGCCACACCCCAAATCATGTGACCAGGGAGACAAATTAAGCAGTCTTCCCACCCTGGATCA
This sequence comes from Elopichthys bambusa, assembly GCA_037101425.1. NCBI lineage: Eukaryota > Metazoa > Chordata > Actinopteri > Cypriniformes > Xenocyprididae > Elopichthys > Elopichthys bambusa. The sequence goes on from CM074453.1 coordinate 25,673,728, forward strand.
CATGGTGAGTAGATAATCTTTAACATTCAATAAAAATAAAAAAAAGGAGCTGTATAGCCAGAAAACCTGGATGTTTTTTTTAAAAAAAGTTACCGAACTTCTTGTTATACTTAAAAAAAAAAAAAAATGTTAAGTTTCAGCATTTTACTGTTCTCACATTTTAAGATAAGGGCAAAATAAGGTTGAATTGTCACTACCGAAACAACCATGACGTGTGTTTCGGTAGTAATATCGCTGACTGATCTGATCTTTTCACTGATACAGACAAGAGAAATGAGAGAGCGCCAAATATGCCCAAAAGCTGACTGTCTTCAGGGAGAAAAGAAATCACATTGCAGTGGTGAAAAGATCATTATCGCTAATATCTCAGGAAAGTGGTTGGAGCTCATTGTCATAATGGTTTGAACACTAATTCATTAAGATGATGTTGTTAACTGAACGTTTTTGAATATTCATGAAACAATGTGTCACTACCGAATATTATATATTTTATATATATATATTTTTTCCCCCCTTATCATGTGTGAACAGTAAAATGCATACATCAATGACATGAACATAATTTTTACAACAAGCAGTTCGGTAATGACACACACAGGTTTTCTGGCTATACATTTTTTTTTTTTTCCCCCAAAATATTAAAGATTATCTACTCATGTGATCCAGGGAGGGAAGACTGCTTAATTTGTCTTCCTGGTCACATGGTTTGGGGTGTAGTCAAGTATTTCATCAATCCAGAGAAACTTTTTCTGTTTCGGTACTGACCAAAAATGGGGGACAGCAATTTTCCTATCTAAATAAATTATTACATGGATTCTTTGTATTGCCTCTTATAGTAATGAGCTTGATTTCTGTAAATATGTGTCAGTTGTCTATTTGTCTTAAAAAAAAAAAAAAGCACTGCTCAAGTGCTCAAATGTTTCAATATTTTCAATAAACCTTATTTTACTTAATACTAAATTATAATAAAAGAGAATTCTGAAAACACAAACATGCATCTGCACTTGAGATGTGTCACATGTGATTAACGCAGCCAAACATTTCACGCTTACCTCTGAAATATTGACATATGCAAATGCAGGCACTATTTTCTGCTTCTGAAATTGAGAAATATACAGATGTTAAATATAAACCAATAGAGGATGCATTTCATTCGTTTTGGTTCATTGTGCTCAATATATTAAGAGTACAATTTCAAAAGTACTAACCTGCTTTAATGCACGGCTCTTTTAATCAGGATAAATCATACAAATGCATTTAATGAAGGATATAATCCATTTAAGAATCATTTCAGTTCTTTAATAACCAGATGAGCCTGTAAAACCAGATCTCTAGTAAAGCAGGTAAACATCAGGAGGATGTTCAACAGGATCTCATTCAAACACACACATGACCTGCTGCCCGGATCCAACTATTGTTCTTCTCAAGAAAAAGTGTGCATTTAAACTCATTCCTTATTGGTTCATTTATTAAGCTGTTATTTACCCAAAATATACTGCATATAATTACAATCAACACAGGAAGCATAAATACAGGGGGTGAGGACACAGACATTTTAAAACCTTTCAGAAAGCCTTTAATTTGCAGTTCAGTTTTGTCTCTCAATTTAGTTTCTGATGATTTTGTATGACTATAATTCTTATTTGTCTTTAAGACCAAATATATACATTAATACATTGTTAGAACACTGTGCAAATCTTTGATTGACAAACGTTTGCAGAACAGTTTTAGTTGCATAAATTGAAAACATGAACAGACTTTGCCATCCAATGATGTCATCCTTCAAGTTCATAGCTTTTATATATATATATATATATATATATATATATATATATATATATATATATATATATATATATATATATATTATATATATAATATGTATTTATATTAGTGTATTTTCCTGTCCATGCACAGGAAGGAAAGAATGCTCAGCAGCAAACAATCTGTATTAAAGAATAATTCATCCAAAAATGAAAATCATCATCGTTTTAAACCCGTATGATGTTACATTTTTTTTTTAAAGAATCTTCCTGCAGATCTTTTCCACGTAACAACAGTATATATTTATTAAAAATTCAACAAATGCATAAGAATTTTCAATTTTGGGTGAATTACCATTACCGCTTAATTCTGTTATGAGTATTTTCTCTCTCTATACGTCAGTCATCATATTTTACATGAAAAAGCACCTTTTTGAAGATACCGTACATTTTCTTAAAAAGAAAAGGTAAATAAAAACCTCCTAATCTCCAACTCAAGTTCAAGTTGACTACAAAATAATTACAATATATGTACAAAAATGGATGCACTGATGATCACAGCACGTTAGTGAGAGAGAAGCATCATGGTAAACAGCGTTCTTGGAGTTTTATCAGAAGCTGGGTGCGTTTATACACTCCTTAAAGACCAGTTCCAGACGCGATCCTCGGCTTTGACTTAGTTTTCCGGTCATGCTGCAAGAGGGATTTGATGACGTCATTGGCAACAAACACATCACTGGAATGTTAAATGAGAAGAGGAGAAACCAAAACAAAACCCAAACAACTCGAGCAGTCGGACATGTTCAAAATGGCATCCGTCAAGAGAGAATTCATGCCGAGAGAAAAGAAAAAAAGCGTACAGGAACACTCAAACTTCAAAAAAGCCACTGTCCTTCACGTCTCGTCTTTTAGCCATCCGTGAGCGCCTCTCCACAGATCCCCTGCCTGTTTACACTGGGATAAACATGCGTGACACCGAGCGGCCTGTGCGAGGAAGATGATGTAGACGTCAGACGGAACAGGAAGTGCAGGTGAGCGTGTGCTTTGAATGTGAAGTGTTACGAATGGATCCGCTGTGAGTTTCCACCTCACGTGGATTTCTGCCGGTAGTGAAGCGTCAAGTCTCCGCCGCTTTTCCAGATGAAATGCTTTACCGTTCGCAGGTCCATGTTGGGATCCAGAACCTTCCGAATGCAATGCAACATCATGTCAGAAAGACGCATTCGGTTCATATTATATTGTTTTAACAAATGTAATTTTACTTACTTTATTAATGTATTTACTCTACATTTGTGTTGATTGGGGGGGGGGGTGATGCCAAAATAACATCTATTTATGTCAAATTCACTTTAAAAGACCTACATTTCTAAAATGCATTCATGGAGATAACATGGACAATATCTAGTAGTTTTCAACAATATCTAGTGATGTGCGATTTCAAAACACTGCTTCATGAAGCTTCGAAGCTGAAATCACGTGACTCTGGCAGTTTGATACGTGCTCCGAACCACTGATTCGAAACAAAAGATTTGTAAAGCTTCGAAGCTTCATGAAGCAGTGTTTTGAAATCGCACATCACTAGATATTGTTGAAAAGTCGTTATTTTGGTTTTTTTAGGCACACAAAAAGTATTCTCGTCGCTTCATAACATTAAGGTTGAACCACTGTAGTCACATGAACTGTTAAGTACGTCTTTAGTAGCTTTCTGGGCATCTGAAAGTGTTAATTATCTTACTGTCAATGGAGGCCTCACTGAGCCATCAGATTTTATCAAAAATATCTTAATTTGTGTTCTGAAGATGAACGAAGGTCTTACAGGTGTGGAACGACATGAGGGTGAGATTTTTGGGTGAGCTAATCCTTTAAATTTCACTGGTACTGGTCAAATTTTGGGCAAAATTATGGTACCTGGTCTTGACAGAGCAGCTCGATCTTCTCCTCCGCCAGTACTGCCATGTCCTCCTCCTCCTTCTGTTCGTTGGGCTTCTCTCCAGTCGAACCGCCCGTCTGTGACTCACTGTCGAGGTTGATGATCTTTTCGTACACGTGTTCCATCACCTTCCTCACCTGTAACATGTCACTGGCCGACAACCGATCCCTACAAACACACACAAACATTCTCAATTTTCATTTACATGCAAACCGGACTGTTGCATCTAAAAATCTCAGTCTAACAAGCTTCAGACTGACACATACTTCTTTAATGTCTTCGCTCCGGAGGATGAATGGGGCTGGAGGTAGAATGGGATTTTGTTGAATTTGGGCATGTTTTTCTGTGGGAGAAGGAAATAAATTTGCTTTAAATAACAGAAATAAACATTTCTCGGTCATGTGAACAGGATCTTATAGACGCTTACATCCACTGTGATGTCGATGACCCACTGCGGGACCGTCTCGTTGAGTAACATGGATTCGGTTTCTCCACCGGAGTCTCGACACAACAGCCTGCACACAGACACAAAGCCGTGACGTTGTTTCATTACTGAACACCAGCATCTGACGACATGATTAAACAGGAAGACACACACCTAAATAATGTCCTTCCTCCCGCTTCCCCAAAAATCACCGGCGTGTGTGGTGGCACTTGAAAATATCCGTTTCCTTTCTGTATCCGGCTCTCATGTTCACCGTTCACTGAGAAAACGCACAACATATGCCATCATGATCATCTCAAGAAACTTATAAATATAGCAATTATAAACTTTTATATTATGTTAAAATAAATACAAATTTGTTATTCATTTAATTATTATTATAAATTATTATTATAATATGCAGATTTATATTATAATTATTATAAATAAATGTATTAGAAATGTATTAGAATTACATAATTATATATATATATATATAAATAACAAATTATTATTATTATTCAGTAACTATAAACTTGGATATTATGTTGTTAAAATTAATATAAATATGTTAAAATTATATCCAAGTTTAATTATTATTATAATATGTACATTTATATAATAACTATTATTATTATAAATAAATATGTATAAATAATTAGAAATTAATAACAATGACATACATATCTATACATATACACACACACACATATATATATATATATATATATATATATATATACACACACACATTATATATGTATATATACATTTTATTAGAAATATGCATAAATAATTAGACATTTAGAATTGCATAGCATAATTACAATGATTTCTATATGAAATGTTAATAATAATGGTGATAATATTTATTATACAATATATAATTATAAACATGGATATAACATTTTATAATATTAAATATCTATATTTATTTTAACAAAATAATATCCAAGTTTATAATTCCTGAATAATATACCACAATATTACCAAATATATAATAAAAATTATACCACAAGTATAAACTTATAATATAAAATATTTATATTTGTTTATACATATATATTTATTTTATAATATTAAATATTGTAATCAGAGTTTTAGTTTAGGGAAGAGTTTTATAAGAGAGTTCAGAGTTTTTACCACTCCCATGATTCAGTTCGGTCTCCTCGTCCATGGGGTTGATGTGTGTGCGGGGCCAGTATTCCAGCAGAGCCTGGAGCAGCAGCCCACCCAGATTCACTGCAACACAACAAACACATTAATACACATTTATGATTCATTGTCACGATAAACATTCGTCTCTGGGGGTCGTTCTCACGTTTAGGGTCGGATCCGTCAGGGCTGGTGAATCCGGCGTCTTTAGCAGAAACCCAGGCCGCAAAACAGTCGCTCTCGTCCAGCGTTATAGTCAACATCTGTCAATCAAAAGCCAAAAGATTCCTAACAAACCTAACAAACACTGAATGTGTGTTGAAACACTATTCTGGCGTGACTTACCCCTGTCTTCAGATCCACCGAAAACCAGTTCGGCACATAAACCATCTTGAACCTTTTCTTGATCTCTTCATCAAACTCCATCTTCCCCAAGTCTTCAACTTTACAAGCCTGCAAAAAACGTCAGAAAAGAAACCAGTTGCATGATAACAATCATTCAAATCAATCAATAAATATATAAACGGTAATCTAACACAGTACCTTAAGCACATCCCAGTATGCCACATTATTGTTGGTGTCTTTGGTCAGAATGTGTCTTTTGTCATTCAGAATGTGGCACTGAATTATACTGGCACCACCTAGAGGTCAAGACATCAAATCAACATGCTGAAGATACGAGATCATCATGCATATGAACATCCTATAATCTCAAATCTACTGTCACACCATTTCTATTATTACTGTCCCGGTCCTGTTGGAAATGCCAGGACTATAAAAGTTTTTTCCATGTTACGACAACAAACAGATGCCAGAGAGTCATACCTTTAATAACCTGTTCGGGCTGTGTGCACAACGGCGTCAGCGGAGCGCTGCAGTCATTGTCATAATCTCCAGAAGCTCGGAAATTATGGATACCCTTCAGAGACTGAAACAAAGAATAATAATAAATGTTATATGGTAGATGTTTATATATTTTAAAGGAGTTTTAAACGGGTGGATCTTGTTAAAAGTTACATACGGTGGCCATGCTGGAGCATCTACAGCGCTTTAATGACGGTCTCAAAATGGCCACAAGATGGCGCCATTTATCGGTTAATCCGATATTACAAAATGCGGATAAATGCTTAAATATCAGTCAATCTGTAGTCGTTTCTGTGCCATACGTGAGTAACATTGGTTTTGCTGTTTCACAGAACCAAGATATGACGCTGTTGTAATGTAATAGTAACAGGACTGTTTTGTGTGTCATTAGCTTCGTTTCCATCCAAAGTTGTGGATTTAATTTATGCGCAAAATTGGAATATCGCATAAAACATTTGCAAATAAAGCACCGATTCCATCTAGTGAGTTGAAGACAACAAAATCGTCACTTCCTGATAAACCAGCGCTAAATATCGCTAAGAAAATTAGGAGAAACCACTTTATTTTTACTTTCAGTTTTTGAATATAATTAATGAATTGCACAAAACGCAATAAACATGTCTTTTTTGTCGTGCATAGAAATATTTATTCGATTAATATGTTTCCATCATAGTTTACGTGCATTTTACTTATCGGATAAAATGTTTATCCAACTCAATTGAGCGCATACATTTTTTTATGCACATTTTTAGAATTTATGCGCATCTTGCCGTTTCCATCCAATGTTTTTTTAACGCGATATCACAAAATGCGCATAAAAATAGGTGGATGGAAACAGCTATCAAAGCATTATTTTGCTTTGCTTCGGCTATGAGAAAGAGACATCCTCTCTTGCATTGCATGTTCGTGTATTTTGGGGGCGGAGCTATGAAGGGAGGGGCGTGTTTGTTTCTCAGAAATCGTTTACTGCGCCTTTAAGAGTTAATAACTAATTCACCAACAGGAAAAGGAAAAAACTATTCACTGCCTTTGGCTGAAGTAATTACTGTCATTAAAACTAAGTAAAAAAAACCCTGGAAGTATCAAATCAGCAGTAATTCATCATATCTAGTAATTATTCAGTGAAAACAATTGTGAAAAGCGAGTGCATGCATGATTACCAGAAATATTCTACCACTTAAAGCAAGCATAAATAAATAACTGGAAGAGGATGACACTGGAAGCCAGACACATTCAATTTACAAATAGCTGCGCCTGCTCTTACGTTAAAAATAGGGTGGATAACATGCAACACAACAGATTACCTAAAAATAGTAGCACTGTACCCCATCCAGGGATATTTAGCTGAAAGGCGACACTAATTAATGACCCTCGGGAGTAAACAAGCACGCTGCAGAATACTTAAAGCTCAGCTGTAAGGATCTGTGCGTTACGTCACAACAGCTGGAGCAGGTGCCGCTTCCGCTTACGTCACGCCGGACACCACCTGCACTCACCCATTTATTAACCGCAGACTTTGTGGTGGAAACCCAGATGGCCGAATGCGGATCAGCTGACCTGTCCAGCTCCATCTGAAAGACACCGAAGCACACAATTTACACTTCGGTAACTTTACCTTACTCTCTATTACCTGGTCATCGTCCGCAGCTGCCGAAACCGTTTTTAAAAGTGCATGCTAGCATTTTGCTATCGCACCTTCAACACAGGCGCTTTCTCCTCACAGATCAGCACACGGATATCTGGATTGCGCAGGTCTGTGCAGTATATCTTCCGGTCGCGGCCCCCGGAATAAACGTGTGTAAAGGCCTCGTTGACTTGCAGTGCCCAGACGCCCTCGTCATGAACGCGGTACGTGGCGATACACCTCTGCTGACCCAGAGACCACAGCCGGATCGTCCCATCCGAACTCCCTGAAAGACACTGAACAAAAAAAACGAGAGATAAACGGACAAGCAGCAGGAAAGAAAGGAGGATTCTAGGACAGTCATTTAGAGGCTTTTATCCCTTCAAAAGTCACTAAGATTGGAGTTTGTTCTTGCAAACCTCATTTATAAAACACGTAAGATCGGATTTGATCTTAAATTCCATGGATTTCATCACAAGTTGAAAGTGAGAACAAATCGTGAGTCAAAAAACTGACTTCTTATGCGTACGCCAAATGAAGAACATGCATACAAGCTTTTTGCATTTTTATATATATATATATATATATACACACACATCAGTAATTAAAATAATCCATTAAAACGTAAAAATAAATAATCACAATATGCATTAATATTATTATTATATGCATAAATGAGCAACTGCTTTGTGATAATTACGTCAATGAAACATTCTTTAATTAAAAATATTAAATTATGAATTAATATATATGATCAGATATATGCTGAAGCTCAATACTTAGTGTTAGGGGTTTGTTAAAATATTATAGTAATGCTATTGAGTGTTAGATTAATTAGATATTCAAATATTAATAAAATACTACAAAAATACTGTAATGCTTATTCAATTTCTAGCATTTAGTGACACATAGAACCCAAGTGAGGAAACTGCAGAGAGTTGATGAAAAGCTAATAATTAATTAAATCATAAAAAAAATGTAAAATTAAATTATAAGAAATATTTTAAAAAGATAATTCATGAACGAAATATTTTATTTACCTGTGTGTCACGTAACCATAAACCGACATCAGAGAACCGTGAAAGTGTTGTTAAACTATTAAAATATTAACTTGAATTATAAAGGGAGGATTAATATTTTAGCACATCTTCGTCTAACCTGAGTTCCATCTCTGTTCAGCAGCAGTGATTTGACGTTGTCTGTGTGTCCTTTCAGCTTCATTAGTTTGGCACATGTACGCGGGTCCCAAACTCTCAGAACCTGACGCAAGAAAAACAAATCGATGAAATGAAGACAATGTGAAAGTATCGCCGTCAGAAAGAGACTCACAATGTCAGATATCAATAACAAGGGCCTGAAGATTTCAGGCAATACTGTAAAAAATTGTTCAGTAAAAAAATCTATATATTGATATATTATTGCATCTGCACAGCCCAGGTTTATCACTCTATACAGACAACATGTAATGAAAATTCACTTTGTTTATACATCCCTGGTCTCACTGTGCATGATCTTCATCAAAAAAGACTGAATATGCGATCAAGGCTGCAAAAATATCCAGTCAAATCTCAATTTCTGCAATGCTTTTATCACTAAAACATTTGTTTCATATCATGCATCAAATACTGTTTCACATCATGGAAGTTAAATGTACTGTGAAGTCTCATGTCAAACCTTTTCAGTGGATCCTGACACTATAACCGTCCCCATCTGATTCATGGCCAAACTGTAGATTGAGTCCTTGTTCCCGCTGAGAGAAGACGCTGTACAAAATAAAGCAAAAGATTCACACACTGTATTTATCTTTTACACAAACTTAAGTCCAGGATTTATTGATTCTTTAATATAGATTTTGGGTCTAATGATAAAAGGCACCCAAAAAAAGTGTAAAGTAACTTATTTCATCTACTGTTTGGCTTGTGATCGCAATAGATCAGTGGTTCCCAACCTTTTTCAACTCGCGGCCAAAACCAAATGCGCAAGTTTCCGCGTCCCACTGCAAGAATTTTAACGGACCCGACTAGTTGTGTGAAAATTGCCATTATTTTTATTCACCCTCAAGTTGTTCCAAACCTGTATACATTTATTTGTTCTTTTAGCAAATTTTTACAGGTTTGGAACAACTTGAGGGCGAATAAAAGCTGACAATTTTCATTTTTGGGTGAACTATCCCTTTAATCAATGAAGCAGACGACACTGCACAATAAATCTCTTTACATCGTGTCTACACTTTGTTACAATGAGAGGATTCGCAAGCTTAACTCAGCACTGAACTAAAAATCTAGCGTTTTGAGCGGTGAGTGGATTCTGACTAACCTAAACGCCTCTGATTGGCCACTGCGTTCAAGAACTCAACAGATATGTCTGTCATTGCTCAACACTGCAAAAGCACGTTGCATATAGAAACATTTGATGCTCTGCTGAAGATTTATCCTTACTTGTAGATGAAGAAACATCTGCATTTGTCCTTTTCAGCGACCCTGTTGATAACCATTCATCCATGTTTAAATCTGTTGTAGCCTACAATAACTGTATGCAGCAAAAGTATGGTAGATAAAATGGTGGTTTATTCTAAACACAACCCAGCAGCAAGCTTAAATAGTGAATACACAGTAACAGTTTAATATTATTTTTTGTAATGTCATTATATATTGAATTATTATATTTAATAAGACATTTTTTACTTTTATTAAGAGTAAATGGCGGCCCCCCGCAATATCGTCGCGACCCACAGGTTGAAAACCACTGCAATAGACTAATACTTGATAATTTAGTCATAACACTTTACAGTAAGGTTTTATTTGTTAACATAAGCCGAAAAAAAGCAGCTATAAGTTAACTTCATTAGTTAATATGAACTAACAATGAACAATACTTCAACAGCATTTAATAACTTTTGTTAATTTTGACATTTAATAATACATTTTTAAAATCATAAGTTGTGTGTTAGTTAATGCACTGTGAACTAACATGAACAATGAATGATATTTTTATTAACTAACATTAACAAAGATTAATTAATGCTGTAAAACACACAGTTAGTTCACTGTTAGCTAATGCATTAACTAATGTTAACACATAAGAAATTATTGTAAAGTGTTACCGCCATTATTATAATATCAAAAAAAGTTGAATTTTTTTTGTTGTTCTTCATATCAGTTATTAGACACTTAAATATAATAATCTGTATTGTTATTGAACAAAAAAGCCAATATCAGTCGCCCTGTAATTTGAATCAGAGTAATTGAGGACTCACTAGTGACAGTGTTATTGGAAGCGGTCAGTGCTGTGAGTGTGTTCACATCCCAGAGGAAGATCTGTCTGTCCAGCCCGGCCGAAGCCACCAGCTCTTTGTCTTTAGCGTATGCCAATGCTTTCACATAGTCCTACAAAAACACACAAAAATATTAAGAAAAAATTATTTGAAAAAAAATGACAAAAATGATTGAAAGTAGAAAAACAGATATGATGCATACTTCAATGTAGAGAAGAATAAAAAGCATTTATTCAAAAGCTATTTTAATACTTATGGAAGTTTGTTTCCACCAGGGAATAAAAAAAATTAAAAAGGTAATTGCGACTTTTTCATCTCACATTTTATCTTTTTTTTTTTTTAATATCTTTTTCTCAGAATTTAATTTTTCCCCCCAGATTTTTCTTTCGCAATTGCGAGTTATAAAGTCCGAATTTGCGAGATACAAACTAAGAAAAAGAGTCAGATCAGAGTTCCCAAAATCCTCGCAATTGCGAGTTTATATTCCGAAATTCTTTTCATATGAGATATACTCGCATTTGCAAGTTATAGAGTCAGAATTTCTAGCAAATTCTGAGAGAAAAGTACGAAAAGTTTTCTTTTTTAGAATTTTTTTCTGTTTTTCCCCTTGAAACTGCGAGTTATAAAGTCAAAATTGCCATTCTGAGAAAAAAAGTCAGATCACAGTTCTCAAATTTCTCGCAATTGCAGGTTTATATATTCCGAAATTATTTTCATCTGAGATATAAACTCGCATTTGTGAGTTATAAAGTACGTGTAAAGTAAAGTAATGTCAAAATTGCAATTCTGAGTAAAACAAGTCAGCTGAATTTTCTATTTTCCTGCTATTGCAAGCAGTGTTTCCCACAGGATTTAGTGAGATTGTGGTGGGTGGACATCGACCCTTCTAGGGGGTGATGGTAGGGCACATAAACAACATATAGTAAATGATAGTTCATAAATGGTTAAACATGTAAACGTGTAAAAGCAAAAGAGATTACCTTTGTTGAATTAATTTATTTCTAGAATAATTAGTGGGGGCAGGTAATACATATTTATTATGTACAGTTGTTATTATTATGTACATATTTACCAGGGGTGTAATGGTTCAGATTACTCACGGTTCGGTTTTTATTACGGTTTTAGGGTCACAGTTTTGGTACGGTTCGGTATGTGCTACGTTCAGGGGAAAAAGGACTGTCAAATAAAAATAGAGAAAATAAGATATAATCAAACTACAAGCAACGTAAATACAGTAGAGCAAAGGTACAAATAAAAAAGTGATTTTCAGGTACATAATAAAGTATTGAATAAAGCAATCAAATGTAAAATTATTACATATTTGATTGTATAAATTAATCCTTATTAAAGTTACAAAAGCTATTCAGTCAAGAGCAGTGAGCGATTTCCTTGTATTTTGTTGTTTGATTAACACTAAAAACACAGACAGTAGTAATATTGGTCTGCTGGCACTTTTAGACATAATGCAAGGATCCAAAATAGTGATACTGTGCACACCCGTTGTCTTTCTCGACTGTACAAGTTCACTTAAGACATAACAGACTATGTCTGCTAGGATATGCTCATCAAGACAGACATGTTGACATAATTTTTGTGTGAATTTGTCCGACTTGAAAGAGAACTCAATATCTGTGCGCTGTCTGTGACGCGGGTTTTCGCATTTGCGCTTCAGATGAGCGCACACACAAGAGTTCTCACTCGCGTCTTCTGGCTCTTGAATGTTTAAATTGGCGAAGGTTAAATGAGTTTAGTTTAAACGCAGTAGCAACGTCGTGTGATGTTCAAGTTTGACCTATATCAACACCCGGTGCATACGGTACTCGCACTGAACAAAGTTTACAAAGATTGACTGTTTTTGGTCATCGCTGTTGTTGTAATGTATTGGGAAGCCAGAATGCATATCCATAGACAGTAACATTAGCCAAACTCTTTCTGTCTGTTGTAACACCTCAAGCACTCGATTCTCCCGACTCCGCTGCTAGTGAACGGCCGCCGTGCCCCATTCATGTGCTTCGTGCTTATGTAGACAGAAATGGCTCCTTTCGCTCGGCGGAGCAGCTATTCGTCTTCTATGGGGGTATTAAGAGACAATATAGCCTATTTCCGGTTCTCATATGTTCATATATTACGGACATTATATTTCCAGTTCATTTTGAGACCATGGCGGGACAAATTAGAATGTGGCGGGCCGCCACAGTCTAGTTAATGTATGGGAAACACTGGCAAGTTTATATTACAAAAATTTTTTTATCTAAAACAAACTCGCAATTCTGACTTTTTTCCTCTGATTTTTTTCTTTTTCCCCTCGCAAGTCAGAACTGTGCAATTCTGAGAAAAAAGTAAGCTCACAATTCTCAATTTTTTCCCCACAATTGCGAGTTTATATGCCGAAATTATTTTTATCTGATATAAACTCGCATTTGCAAGTTATGAAGTCTGAATTGCGATATAAACTTGCACTTCTTTTTCATAATTTTATAACTCTTTTCTCAGATTTTATTTTTTCCCCTTAACAATTGTGAGCTAAAAAGTCAGAATTACGAAATATAAGCTCGCAATTGCGAGAAAAGTCATAATTTTAAGATACTTTTTTAATTCAGTGGTGTAAACAAGCTTCCATACATTATATTATGGAATAATAACTCTTTGCATTATATTTAAAAAAAAAAAAAAAAGGGGGGGCTGCAAACCAACGCTTAGCAGCAGAAATAAAGGGAAAAATTATTAAAGACATCTATACAATAAGGAGGCAGTGCTGACTTATATGGATCATTGCATCACTTTTTTCTTGGATCTTCAATGTTTCGCCATTCTATCATTCAAAAATCACTTAAATTGCCTCAGGATATTCACTATTGAAGGGTTTGGTACACGTGTATGACAATCAGCATGATGTCCTTTTCCTGCATCTCTGGAGTCATTCGTCACATGACCGTACCTTGTGTGTTCGCAGTGTTGACATGCAGAAGCCCTTATGTGCGTTCCAGACCTTCACTGTAGTGTCTGATGACGCTGATATCACTGCAGAGACAACAGACGAATGTGTATCTGTGCTGTGTACAAACAACAACGGCACTGCACATGTCAGACACTCACGTGTTTTTCCGTTGCAGCACAGGACGATGTCATTGACCCAGTCTGTGTGGTGCTCCATCGATGCAATGTACGGATCCTGCTGCAAGATATGCAGGCAAGAGACATCATTACAAAGGTCCAGTGGGAGACTTGCTCTCTAAACGGTGCTGAGATCACATCTGCAGGTTTACCTTGTGCTGGTTGACACTCCATATCCTGATTATGGAGTCTCGACCGGCGGTGAAGAGCCGGTTAAGAGCTGGATCCAGCTGTAGTGCGTTGACTCCATTACGGTTATATTTCTCCACCTCATCTCTGATCACATATGACACCTGCAACACACACAAGCTCAGAATTAGACACTAAAGAAAGCAATGTCAGAAGAGAAAAACGTGTACAAGCATGTAAAGTATCTATACAGTGCGATTAATCGTAATTGATTTTTAATTCGATTTTGGCTTCCATCGATTATGAAAACAAGATAACAGAGGTAAAATGATTATTGTGTCACTGCCTCATTCAGCGGGGCGCTTTCGTTCCTCCCGAAGCCAAACTTAACATCCAAATCAGCCAAATAAGTGAGTGTTGTAAAATGAAGTCTTCTGTTGCTAAACTGCGGGACGTGTTTGATATTAAACAGTGTTATTAAAAGCACATTAAGCCGCAAAAGAAACACTGTTCCCAAGGCAGCTTTCTGTGTGAGCGCTCAGAGTCGTATGTGGATAAGCAAATGGGCTTTGGATACGCGCCTAAAAAATGTCAAAACGTCTGTATTTGGAGAGTATTCACATAAACACAGTGGTTTATGTCTTAAGTAAACGTACACAGTGGAGAAAGAAAACACGTGTGTAACAGTATATTAGATCTGTGCATTAACTCTTAAAGTGACAGAAGTAGAGATGCACAATTCTGGATAGATTGAGATTCACGATTTTTTGTTTCAAATACATTCTGAACAGACAACTAAACAAAACATGTAATTTACTAGAGGTTCTGACAACATGTTAATTGCTGCAGTCTATATAAAATGTTTAATTTGAATGAATTTGAATGAAAAAAAAAAAATCAGGTTGAGTGAATGATTCAATTACTTCACTTGTTTCATTACTGGATGAATCGGCGTTTCTGAACGAATCTCTTGAATGAATACAAATACATGACAAGTCACTTGTCGCCACCTACTGGTGTAAAGATGTAATCGATACTATTGTTATTTGAAACACCATATTGCTTTCAAAATGTAATTTGCTCTATTTTGATCGCTACTGTAGACATCAGTGTTTATATCTAAACTATAAACATTTATTCTCTGATAATTTGAATATTTGTAACACAGAAATAACAAAACTGTGTGATTGAAAAGACTGTTTGTGAAACTGTTTCATACAGCCTATTAACTGCTTTATCGAAGTCAGCAGCAGCGCAAATGCAGATATGAATGATTTTTGTGTATGATTTTTTTAAGTAATCATTCAGCTCTAGACAGCAGCCTATTTATTATACCTGCTACAGTCTGTCATTAATGATAATCAACAAAACATGATAAACAACAAAAGAAAAAGGAAAATTCACTCACTGATCTTGATAAGGATTAATCTATATTTAATGTGTACAGTAAGACAATGCAGTGTTATCTTACATTTGATTTGATTATTCAATTTTTTTCTTATCTGAATACCACTGAAAAACTTAAAACACTGTTTATTTGATTGTGATTAGTTTCTTTGTTCTTATTGTATTGCTGACTGTTTACTTGTCTTATGTCATTATTTTGAGGACCTTTTTCTTACATTAGTTAACCTAGTATTAGTTTTTGCTGGAGAATTGATAATTGTGAAATTTCTCTTATATTCAAAATGACTCGTGTCATGAAATAAGACACTGATCATATTGGCCACCAATAATCATGTTAAATAATCGTGAAAAAAAATTATTGTGATTATGATTTTTGCCATAATCGAGCAGAGCAGCCCTACTATACAGTACACATTTTCATTAGTCATGGTATAAATCAAAAGTGCTCTTAATACACTGTTTTAGAGCTTTTGAGCTTTTATTTTCAGGGTTGAGAGGGGCTATTGTTATAAACATAAATGTTGTTAAATAGATCTAGTATTACTATAATTTCATGTTAATATCAACCTTGTTTCATAAGACAATGCACAGTTAAGTTTTCCCAAACTTTTGTGTTCTTAGTTTTATAAAGTAGTTACAAAAGAAGCGAAAGACTGAGGCAAAATATATAAATAAAAGGCGCGCATGATGATGATAATGCGTCGAAATGAGGGCACGTGAATATATAATACAGCCTATACATGCCATCTGAAAATTACACTCAAGACAAGACTTTTTCCCACTCCCTTACTTGTATTCATTTATATATCACATGACAATAAAATAAAACTAACTTTAGAGGTTAATTTTTTTACTAGTTTTGTTTGCAAAGCATAAAACACCTTCATGACAAACACATGTAAAATGTATGTAGTTTGCAGGCATGATATAGTGATATACATGCTCATATTTCTGAGTTCAGAGGTGCATGTGTGTAGATCTTCATATGTTCTTTATGAATGTGTTGATTTGTATGTGTTTATGGGCATATGAATGGTAACCACGTGACTATATATGTTCAGTGTGGTTAGTATGCATATGCCCATATGTTCATGTATGGATGGATTATTGTCATGACATGACGTGACCTTTTAGAATGCGAAATCTAGCTAAATATTTCCATTTTCAGCCCATAATGATCATTTAAATCCCGACACTTCAAGTTTATATTATCGTGGGTTGCAGCAAGCAGTCTATACAGACTTAGTATGCAGCATTCTTAGACACTTGACTCAAAACGCCCCCAAAATTGCAGTCTGATAGGCAGCACACTAGATTTTGAGACACAGCCTGGCCTCCACCTCCCTCTGCGACACACAAATCCTCACATCCGCGTTTAAAACAGCCGTTACAACAGCGATCTACAGTCTGAAAACTACTATCATCGCACAAACAGCACAAGCACATCACAAGCGCACACGCGAGTGTGAAACATTCACCTGCACTTTCCTGCGCCCCGCTGCATTCTGTCTGTGATGCGTCGCCATCTTACATGTTGACGCCGTGACGCCACTTCCGTCACGCCAAGAAGAGCCGCCAGCGCGGCCCGCGCTCGAGGCGGGAGCGTGGTGTATGAATAAAGAAATATAAATAAATGCCATTCACAGTGATAATTTATTTGATGTTATGTATATAATATAGTATTGAAAACACTGATGTTTTTCTTTGTTTAAAAAATATATACATAAAAATGCAAGATGGAATGGAAAACAACGCAATAAAATTTGATTTAATAAAAGTTGATCATCTTTTAACATGTTTACATAGATAAACCATAAGAGCCCATTTTTGCCACATAAGACAAAGATATTTATCATAAAAATAAAAAAATAGTATCATAATTATGATATAAAAAGTCGAAATTATGACAATAAGGTCAAATGTGACATACTAAGTCATAATATTGACTTTTAATGTCATGAAAATCTAATTTATGATTAAAAAGTAGAAATTATGACAAAAAATTAATAATGACATACTAAGCCCTAATTTTGACTTTTTATGTCATAAAAAAATCAAAATGTATGAGATTAAAAAGTCGAAATTATGTCAAAAAGTCATAATAATGACATACTAAGTCATAATTTTGGCTTTTTATGTCATAAAAAAATTAATTTGTGATTAAAAAGTAGAAATGATGACAAAAAGTCAATACTAAGTCCCAATTTTGACTTTTTATGTAATAAAAAAAATCGAAATTATGGCAAAAAATCAATAATGACATACTAAGTCCAAATTTTGACTTTTTATGTCATAAAAAATCAAAATGTATGAGATTAAAAAGTCGAAATTATGTCAAAAAGTCATAATAATGACATACTAAGTCATAATTTTGGCTTTTTATGTCATAAAAAAAATCTAATTTATGAGATTAGACAGTCTAAATTATGACGAAAAAGTCTAATAATGACATACTATTAAAGTCATAATTTTGGCTTTTTATGTCATAAAAAAATAATTTGTGATTAAAAAGTAGAAATTATGACAAAAAGTCAATACTAAGTCCCAATTTTGACTTTTTATGTAATAAAAAAAATCGAAATTATGGCAAAAAAAAAAAAAAATCATAATAATGATTCTTTTATGCCATGAAAATCTAATTTATGAGATTAAAAAGTCGATATTATGACAGAAGAGTCATAATAATGACATACTAAGTCCTACTTTCGATTTTTTATCTAATAAAAATCTAATTTATGACAAAAAAAAAAAAAAGTGACAAAATGACATACTGTCTTCATTTTGACTTTTTATGTCATTAAAAAAAAATCTAATTTATGAGATTTATCTCCCTTTTCATGTCATCATTTCAACTTTTAGGTCATAATTATGTGGCAGATATGGGAAATATATAGAAAAGCAACGCAAAGAACGGCCTCTATTTGCAATACACTTATATTCAATAAAACTCACATAATTCTTTTATTAATCTAAAATAAAATAACGATACATCTCTCACACTGATATGATATTTGAAATAAACAACATGCACTCAGTGGATTTGTGAAACACGAGTGTCCTGCGAGACTTTCTCTGACCAATAGATGGGGATACAAACTCATATTCATTCACACTCCTCTCAGGTGAACAAACTTCATTAATAATCACATATTTATTTACATTTTCGACAAGTATCTCCATTCCCTATAAGCTACGTGAGATAAATCATTTAATACACAATGCATTATATCGGGTGGACTATATTTAATACAGAATGCAGTATCTCATTCTACAGATGCTCTCATAAAAAGACGTCAAATTTTAGCATTAACACCCAAATCCTGAACGCAACACGCGAGAAAAACCATCTGTTCTTCCCTCCAGCCTGCATTACAAAACCCAAAACAACCCATATGACAAAACATGATGCACTTTATTCACTTTTTGGACAAACAAACTGTGTTTTAACGCGGTAGAAGCAGATGGTGTTCATGGAGGAGGCGGGACATCTGAACAACTGCTGCTGCTGCTGCTGCTCTCAGATCAGGTCAGACTGTGAAGCACATCAACATACAGGAGAATCAGCTCTGCTTTTCCAACAGAGCCACAACTTCATGAGCGCTGGAGTCTCTGTGTGTTCACTGGGAACTGAGGATCAATGGATGAGGTGAAGAGGGAATTTAATGCTCTTTTTCCTGCCTGGATTCACTTCAGACTGAACTTGGAACATTAAATGCGCAACTTGATTTTGCTTGCTGGGGATTTTCGTCATGGCTTTCCTGTGGCTCTTTCTGTTGATCAGAGGAAATGTGTGAAGACTTTCACAAGCGAAGTTTCACATGTAAGTAGTCGCCTTTTATTATGTATTTTGGATTTAATTTTATAGACATTTATGCATGAATGCAAAAAAAAAAAAAAAAAGTTTTATTATTCATCGCGATTCATTGATAGGCAGTTCCTGGAAGTCTTTGTTCATGTAACTGGATTATCAAAGACAGCACGACGCAACAAATCAGATTTGAAAGCGAACCGGGTAATTAATATTTCCCCTCTGCTTGCTTTTGTTTAATGGCAACATTCTGTAATTGTATTTTTTTTTTCATTACATGCAAACGTATAATAGGGGAAAAGGTGGATATTTAAGGATGTTTGTGATCTTGTTGATTCCCAATGACGCAATTAAGTCTGTATTTAAAGACGTTGTACTTTAACACAATATACATGTAAAGCGCGCTCGTTTTAATCACTTCAGATCCAATTTCTGTTCGCTGTCAGCTCGTGTGTGTGTGTGTGTGTGTGTGTGTGGTTTACAGGAACATGAACAGGTGTGTGAATGTCGCTGTTTGTTTTTTGTTTTTTTTTTTTTTCAGCGTCTCGCGCCTGTGCGCTCTGTTTTTAAGAATACAGTCAAGTTAAAAGTAGTTCAACTTTTAAAAAGTCCTTGCTTTTAGTTCCATTCCTATTTTTATTTTATTTTATTTAAAATAACGTCAAGAAGAAGACGCTACTTGGTGTATTTAAAGGTCAGCAGCGCGCGCGAGTGCGCGCGCAAAAACGAGCCTTTTTCACCAGCGCGCGAAATGCTCGCGCTCTTGTCCAAGGTGCTGAAAACACACTGAGGTAAAAAAAAAAGAAATCTCACACGACACTCATTTACATGTTTAATTCGACTATAGTAAAAGTAAGAGACTAAAACATGAATTTGTGTCGATATAAACGAAGATATTGTGAGGTAAAACTAAACAACAGCAGCGCTGACCACGAAATATTGCTAATCTACAAAGCTAATAATCGTAATTACATACTTTGGGCAATTTAGGTAAAACGAATGATTATTATAAATAATAATTTAAGGTATATGTTACTGTATAGATCTACATGAAAAAATACATATAGAGTACTTGAATTAATTTGTTGTGGTAATACTATAGTTGCTGTGGTAATATAACAACTATAGTAATATAAACAAATTACTTTACCCAAAACTGTACTAAGTTTTCTACAACTGTAGGGTATATTATACTACAATACTACACTACAGTACTAAAGTATACTACAGTATTTATTACAGTTTGTCAGTTAACATTAACAAAGTGTTGTAAATACTATAATATACACAGTATACTACAATTTACTATAGTATTTACTATAAATAACTATAACTCAATGTAATACTTTTTGAATAATGTCATCAGAAGGACTAAAAAAAAGTCTAGTTTTTCCTCTCAGCATTGTGTCCTGCCATTTCAATAACATCAAAAGTAAATAATAAATAGTAATGATTATGTTGAAATAGATATTTTTGCTGAAATATAAGATCGGCTACACATATCAATTAATGCTGAAGCATTTTTATTTATTTTAAACAAGTGCTTTTTATAATATAAATGATAGCTTAAGTCTACAGAACACATGTGTGTGTGTGTGTGTGTTTGTGTGTGTGTGACTTGAGCTGGGATGAATAAACAGGAAGTGATCGTAACAGAGACAGCAATGATGTGATAATTCTCAGTGATATAATAGTTATTTGCATTTATTCAAAGGCCGTGTTGAGAATCATTACTCATGCCACATCGCTCTAATTATGACGAACAGGGAGTCATCTGTCATATTGTCAATCGGTGATGTATGATCTCTGGGGATCTTGCTTCAGTCTGCTCTGATTGGCTGAGACTGACTGTGATTAAAAACGCTATTGCTGATAGAACTGATCAGGAACTCTTTAATTCAAGCAAAACATAGTAGGCTTGTTTAATTTGTCTCGATGTCTTGATTTCGAGAAGCAGTGATCACGGACGCCGTGTGGCTGTAGCAGCAGCGCTGACCTTGGAATCATTATTTGTTTTGCCACTCATAATTTATTTGTGACAAGTGGCCTATGGCCTCATCTATTCTCATCTAAGCAATCTGAGACAGTTTCTGTCCCCTGTGTAGACGCACACTGTTGTGTTTCTTTCATATTTTGTGTCTTCCATAACCCAGCTTGACTTCAATATGTCCACTTTATTCCACTATTATGAAAACAATGACAAGCAATGTTTCATTTTGACATAATTTGGTCAAGTTATACCAAACCTGGATCTCCGAGAGCTCCAGCACACGGGGGGGGGGGAGAGTTTTCATCTGTCACTGAGCCAAATTTAACAGGTCTGTCATTAGATCAGCACAGAGTGAAGCCATTAATGGGACGCATGCTTGAAACTATACATTAGCACCGCTGTTGGTCTACACTGCCGCCGCTGCTCGTTTGACCTCATGATAAACAGTTATCAGCTGCTGGGGGTCGGGGAGGTTGTGTAAGCTGTCAGCAGATCTTTCTTCTTCCCCCGGAGCTGAAAATGGATTAGCAGCAGAAGATCCTGTACAGGGGAAATACAGAGCTGGAGCAGTTAATGAGTAAGTGACAGGATGATGCACTTTACTCCGAGGATAGGACTATGCAACATGGCTAAAAATATATCTATATTTCAACATTTTCAGCCTTTTGAAAAAAAAAAAAAAAAATATATATATATATATAATTTTAATATAACTAATATATACTTTTCATATATATATGAAAAATTATATTGTGTATATAGAGTATGTGCATATATATAAATTAATATTTTATGTTTTTTTTTTTTCAAAATTCTAATTATTTTTTCAAAAGGCTGAAAATGCTATATATACTGTGTGTGTGTGTGTATATATATATATATATATATACACACACACACTGTAAAAAAAAAAAGTAAGTTACCTGGTTGCCTTAACATTTTGAGTTCACTGAAATTAAAAAATTGAGTTAATACAATGAAGACGATTTGTTTAATCAACAGAAACTCAAAATATGTTATCTGAACAACATTAATTATTGAAGTTGATTTGACAAAAGACAAACATTTTGTGATAATAAATCATGAAATTTTTTTTACAGTGTATATATATATATATATATGAAAACTTATATTGTGAATATATGTGTGTACATATTTTTTTTCTACATGCAAATATATATATATATATATATACATATAACATTTCCAGCCTTTTGAAAAAAAAGTATATAAAATTATATAATTTTAATATAACTAATATATATTTTAGTCCCAAAATACATGATTTTGTATATATGTGAAAAGCTATATTGTGTGTATATATATATACATTTTCATATATATATATATACATACACACATTACATAGCATTTTCAGCCTTTTGACAATATATATTGGAGAAAATAGTACTTTATAATAACAGTTTGATATGTAAACATGATAACACTTTACAATAAGGTTTCATTTTATTAACATTGGTTAACTACATTAGTCAAAATTTAATAAGAATGAACAATACTTGTAAAAATGTATTTCTTACTGTTAGTTCATGTAACACACTGTTAACAAATTAGACCTTATTGTAACGTGTTACAGTTAACATTAGTTAATGATTTTATATATATACACACACACACACACACATTTCTATTTTTTATTTTGACATTCTGATCATTGCTCCCAGTTCAACATGTTCAAAAATATTGTTAAAATTGAATTTAGTTACAATAAAATCTAGTCATTTGACCTGTTTAGACAGTCAAACAGATCAGACTGTAATCAGACCCTTTTACTAGTTGCGAAAACACTTGTTGTGTCATTTAGGTCTTTGTGACCTTTGCCCCTCGGCCGGTCAAAAAATGACCCATTAAAGTGACCCATATTGAAGCTCCAAGGACGGCTGTGTACCTACCGCAGTGTAATTGTTGTGTCATTTGTTCATGTCATCACAAAACAGACACTTGATGAGTAACCTTCATGCCCACCTTCTCTGAAAATGACCTGCGGTGTCCAGGGATTTGTGACCCGGTTTAAGTTTAGTTGCTGGACCGTTTTTATCCATGCGCACCGAGGGAAAAAACCCACATTAGCGAATGGCCGCCCACTAATCTGGGCTTTGAATGAAGCCTCAAGGGAATGTGGACCTGCTGTAAACCCCTTTCATTGATTAGGTTGTTCCAGCGCTTTCCTGCTGAAGTCAGAATCACACTTCAGACGGATCGAGCTGGATCTAAACAACCCTGTTCTGCAGAAACTCAGGAAAACTTGTGACTGTGTCATATTTGACCTCAAAATGCATTTATATCTGTTACTGAGATATATACAGTATATGTCAGGATGATAAAAGCTCAAATAGAGTTATGCTGTTTCTGACCAGCGAGACTTTATCTGTCATTAGAACGTCCACATATGAAGTGCATTGCATTTTCATCAACTTACAGGTTATAAAGTTTACTGTAGCTATAAGTGGGCACCTAGTTTTTTTCTGTCATTTGGCCAAAAAAATCTCATGTTATTAAAGATGAAGTTATTTAAGACAGTATTAGCTGTGACGCGACGACAAATGCTAGCCTAAGACGCTCTTCTCTGCTCCTCAGATACATAAAACATTACCTTTTATATATAAATAATGTTTCTTGAGTAAAGAAAACGCTGTACTTAGTCAAAGAACCAGTTCTTTATTTACCATTGCATTGCAAACAAGCAGAGATGCTCCAAACCGCGTTTGGAACTTCAGTCACAAAAGAGGGGGGCGGAGTTATGAGGTTTGACTGACAGTTTGAGGAGCCAATGGAGTTACGAGGTTTAGTCACAAGCTCTTTTTAATACTTTTCATTGGTTAAATATTTGTAAAACCCACAGTGAGATCGTAATTGTTAACGATCTGACATTATAGAGTATGTCCCTCGTTAAACGAGTGCGCGTGCACATTTAGAGTGCACGATTTCACTGCGTGATTTAGTCTATTAAAATGCATTTAGAAAGCAAGCAGAATTCAAGATAAGGGGCAAAGATGCCCCTGTATGTCTTTTATATTTATATACTTTACTAGAGTTAACCAATATTACAGGAAGAGCGCAATTTTTATCCAAATATACGCATGGTTACAAATGTGATATTGATTTTATGCAACGTACAGCTTAATAAACAAGAACTTAATATCAACTGACTTACATTTTAGACACTAAATCACTTGTTTCGCTCTATTTCGCCAACGAAAATAGTTCCAAACAAAGTCCACAGAATTGTTTTGTGTCTCTTCCTGAATGAATCACCCGTTTGAATGAATCGCTCATTAACAGTGATTCGCTGCCACCTACTGGCGGGTTTAATTTCACATATTCATTTTTTAAATAATTTCAAATAACAGTATTTAACGTTTTTATATTTTCAACTTTTTAAAACATTACTTATGCATCTGTAACTGCTCGACTGATTAACTTTAATAAAGTTTAATATATAGTTATACGTTAGATTACAGTTTCTGTACCTGAAAATCTTGTTTAAACCCGAAAAGCACCGTTTATTTCATTCATGTTTATTCTGTTGTATTTATTTGTGCTTTTACTTGTAATTTTATTATTCGTTCCGATTTATTACTTACTGTGTTTACATTTCTGACTCTAGCTTTTGGTGCCATAACCTTATTAAGGTTACATGTATCAAAAACAATGAAAATAATAACTAGGCTTATTTTAGGCCCATTTTCTTTTACCTTTTTTATTTTTTATTGTGGGGCCAGTGAAAATTTTGGCATGGCAAGTAAATATTTGAACCACTGGCCCGACTGGGCCAGTAGAAAAAATCCTTAGCGTCGAGCCCTGTATATATATCCATTTTTTTTATTTTTGAAGTAAACATTCTGATCATTGCTTCTGGTATAAAATGTTGAAAAATCTTGTTAAACCTAAATCCAGTTACAATAAAATCCTGTTTAGTCAGTCAAATAGTTCAGAACTGTAAACAGACCCTTTTACTAGCGGTCAAAACACTTTAGGCCGTTGTGACCTTTGCCCCTTGTGACCCATACTGAAGCTACAAGGACAGCTGGGTACTTACCGCAGCACAAATGTTGTGTCATTTGAAATAATTTATAATTTAATGAAGCATTAAATAAAGCCAGTTTTTTGACCATTAGGATATTTGCCATTCTGCCATTATTTTCATGACAATAATCCCATAACAATCTCATAACAATACAACTGTTCACTGTTATTTCATGTCAGCTCGGGTCCATTAAATAATATTAGCAGACACTTTTAACTTTTAACGTATTAGTAAATGTGAAAATTAACATGATCTAATATTAATAAGTATTTCTCATTGTTAGTTCATGTTAACTAATATAGTAAACTAATGTTAACAAATTAAACCTTATTGTAAAGATATATAATGGTAGTATTTGCTGATCTTATTTGAATTTATTCTAAACTGTAGAATGAGTAAATTTTAAGATTAAATGTGCTTAAATTTCTTATTTTCTGATTTTGGGGTGAACTATGATCCAAACATCTTCATAGACTGACAGTATCTCCAACACTTCCATCAAAACGACACTTGAGCTGCTGGTTTAGACCGTTCTTGAACCAGCGTTTCTTAGCGGTGAACTCGAGGAAAAAGGTTCACCCTACTCTTTGGCATAAAAGATTTGCAGCTTTGCTCCAGATAAATCACCGTTACAAGGTCGTAATTTGGGGGGTTTCTGCCTGTCCGGTGTCAGCGGTGTGATGCCTTATCATGGCTGGTGTCACACCAAACTGAGGTGGAACGGCGTACTGTACGCTGAACCTCGGTCCATCTTTAATGGGCTCTCCCTGCGCTGTCTTTGGAGAAAATGCATCGAGCCATTAGCGTAATGCACAGGCTGCATAATGCGATCATCTGTGTAACTGGAACTTAACCGATGTGTGATTCATGTTTCATATTGCGAGAACTCGGCTGTGGTTTAATGTGTATAGTCACGCAGTGAGCGACAGGTCGTATGTGGCGCAGGTCCTCAGTCCCGTTCCAGTGATTTCAGAATTAAAATCTGAAACTCTAATGACTATTTGTGGCAGATATACCATTACAGATGACCCCATGCGGGTCAGATTCACAGAATCTGTCATGACGATGCAGGACCAGTCAGAATTTTTCCAGTGTGACATTATTTTCATGACTGTAATGCAAGAATCTCATTAAAAAATCTAATTCTTTTTACTGTGATGCAGAAAAATAATGGTACATCACTTAAATTGTGGCAGTAATAGTTTAAATTAATAATTAAAAAATCGCCTTGATTGTATAGTGGTTTAACCAAAAATAATCATTATATTACAGAATCTCTTAAATTGTGGTAATACACTATAAAAATGATGGGTTAAAAACAACCCAAGTTGGGTTAAATATGGGCAAACCCAGCGATTGGGTTGTTTTGACCCAGCCGTCGGGTTAAATGTTTGACCCAGCCTGCTGGGCAGTTTTATTTAACTCAGCTATTAATTAAAAATGACTATATGGCTGGTTTAAAATGAACCCAAAACAGGTTGGAAATTAAAAATCAGACACATAATTACTAGAGGTGACAATAATAATCAAAAGGTGAACATTTGTTAATAACCAATTTAAAAAATGTTTATTATTTAATTATTATTTATTAAACTCATTAATAAATGTTCATTCGTTAAACATATTAATAAATATTTTGGGCTAATTTTAAGCAAGCAATACAGTAATTAAATAAAATTATCCAGCAGGTTGAGCAAACATTTAACCCAACTGCTGGGTTAAAACAACTCAATCGCTTGGTTTGTCCATTTTCAACCCAACTTGGGTTGTTTTTAACCCAGCATTTTTTACAGTGCAAAAAAGTTCAAAAGTACAGTGTTTAGACACAAAAGTGTGCTTAATTGCACTAAAAATAATGTCAAAAAAGTAACGTCACAATATTCCTCATTTAAATAATTCCCACACAAGGCATATATGCAAAATAAAGGGGCGGGGCCTGGTTGAGTTAGTTAGTAGTGTGTTATGGTAAGGGGCGGGACATTTCCCAAACACGCTCGAAACGCTTGACCAATCACAACATACTGCTCCAGCTGACCAATCAGAGCACATTGTGCTTTTCAGAAGGAGGGGCTTTATAAAAACAGGAACTAAAGAGCGTGTTACTGACAGACTGGGAAGAGAGGAGCTGCAACAATCACAAATATTGGAAAATATATAGCTGCTAGCAGCAATTACGGGGTCAAGCCGAAGAGGGCAGAAAAGGAAATATTGTTGGACATCTGTGATCATGAGGTTAGGATAAAGCTGTTTAAATTACATCAGTTAAAGCACTTATAACATAACATGGTTTATAACTTCTGAGCAGTAGGTGGCGCTATGACGAAACTCTGCATGCACCCTCAAGTCATGCCTGTGATAACATGTACCAAGTTTCGTGTCAATACACAGAACTTTGACAAAGATACAGCCGTCAAATGTGTTGGCGCAGTATAAAACAAGGGTTGGGTCTATCAAAAATCTTTTTGTCATGAGTATTTGCTACATACCAAATTCCGTACAAATTGGACAAATTTTGTAGGAGGAGTTTGAAAAAGTAGGTTTTGAATCAAATTCAATATGGCGGACAGTGTTTCGTAACAATACGTTCATGCATTCGTAAAACACAGCATTTTATGACAAAATTAAAAATGGCTGACCACTGGCCGGACAAGGCATTCCAAAGTTATAATTATGTGTTTTTGAACATTCAAGCATGGAAACTTGTTCTAGTAGAGCCCAAAAAACAAACTCAAGACTTTGCAAAAGGGCATAAAATGGCCTCTTTAATGCAAAATATAATATTTATGTGTCGAAACGTGACCTGGACGTGTCTTCATTCATGCATGTGTACTTGAATGTATAGGACTTACTTTAAAAGCTTACTTTAAAAGCTTGTTTCTTGAAAGCATCTGATTGTCATACTTGTATCATTTAATCATCATCGTAATCACAGAGACACAAAGGTTACAGAATGAAGAATTTCTGTGAATTTGGAAGAACCCTTTATGCACTGTATTGGTTTCGGATGGTCTCTTTTGTGTCGAGCTATTATTGGCAAACATTTCAGATGCATTCAGAATCACACGCACATTGATTCTGGCAAGCGTCGGGTGCGATGTTGGCCAAAGCTCATAGGAAAACACAACCATCATACTTTTAGTTCTGCTACAATCCAATAGCATGTTACTGCTTTCCCATTTTAAACAAAGCTTGAGGGCTTTAGCCTGGCAGACACTGATACCACAGCCCTAAACTTTGACAAAAATAGTGCAATGATGTATGCACACGTGTTTGTGTTTGTCCGTGCGTACGTTTGCGTGTCGGAAAGTCCGTGAACAAGAGAAAGAAGCAATTAGGAAGAGTCTGTTTGCACGGTGTTCATTCATACCGAGTCATTAAAAGCAATAGCATGAATTTAGTATGTTTTCAAAGCTCTCTTTGTTTAGTAGTTGTTCCTAGAAATCTATGGATGGAGCACGTCAGGTCTTTTCAGACTGGTGCAATTAAAACAGATGGACAGGTGGAGACAGAGCATCCCATTTCTTTACTCAACCAATGAGAATAATTACAGCGTCGTTTGGTTCATGGGATGCAGAAAGTGACATGGTGTTGAAGGCAAAGCTCAAATAAGATTAATCTAAATGGGTCGCGCCAGTCCGACGCTCTCCCTGTGCTGAAGCCGGACTCGGGAAACGAGAAAATCAATCCAAAAATGATTAAACTGATCACTTTAGGATGAAGCTACGAAAATTGGGATTGATGGTCAGGACGGTTTTTATTACACGCGTGTCTCCTTACTTTGGTAGAACGGTAAGAATATCCTCATATTAATATCATTCCGTTTGACTGATAATGTGATTTTTAGTTAGTTAATGACAAATAAACTTGGTAAATTGTCTCAGGAGTTCAAACAAGCCACATTTTTCTTTAGCCTCTAGAGCCGGAGGAAATCGCACAGGCCATTACGGTGATTCACAGGCCATCATTTAATGAAGACAATAACAAATAGCCTTACAAGTGAGTTGTATTCCTCTTTATCACATTACAGGAAGATAATGCCCTCAGGAAAAGGGGAATAGAGTAGCTGCAGTCGAGCGCATGTGTGGCTGTGAAAGTTAAAGAGATTCATCCACAAATGAAACTTCTGTCGTCGTTTACTCACCCTCATGTTGTTCCAAACTCAGATGACTTACTTCCTTCTGTGGAGCAAAAACAGAAATATAGCAGAATACCCAGAATGTATAAAAGTGCATAATACATCGGGATGTTTCTTAAACAACACTATCTGGCTTGAAAAATCATTAAAAGATATACTATATATTTGCTATATAAGATATACTATATAAGAAGACTATATATATATATATATATATATATATATATACTGTGTGTGTGTGTATATATATATATATACACACTATATATATGTGGTCTTCTTATATAGTGTATCTTAAATACTATACATAGTCTTTTCTTATATATTGATCTTATAATATAGTATATAAGTCTATAGTATATATATTCTTTTATATATAATATATATACAAAGTATATAGTATATATAATGATTCTTATATACATTATATAGTTTTCTTATATAGTATATCTTATATACTATATAGTCTGTAGTATATATAATACTCTTAATACTCTTATACTCTAATACTCTTATATACATTATATATATATATATATATATATATATATATATATATAGTCTTATATAGTATATCTTATATAGTATATGTCTATAATATATATAGTCTTCTCTTATATATTATATATACATATATATGGTTTTCTTATATAGTATATCTTATATACTATATAGTCTATAGTATTTATATATATATATATATATATATATATATATATATATAAAGAGAGAGAGAGAGTATATAGTATATATAATACTCTTAATACCCTTATACTCTAATACTCTTATATACATTATATATATAGTTTTCTTATATAGTATATCTTATACTATATAGTCTACAGTATATATATTCTTCTCATATATATAATGACTCTTATACCTTATATTATATATCTTATATAATATATATAGTATATATAATTTTCTTATATATTATATATATACATGTGTGTATATATGTATGTGTGTGTGTATATATATATACACACACACACACACACAATGACTCATATTGTATATAAGAGTCATTATATATAAATGTTTCTTGAGCATCAAATCATCATATTAGAATATTAGATCATTCGAGCATATCAGAATATTAGAATGATTTCTGAAGGATCATGTGACACTGAAGACTGGAGTAATGATGCTGAAAATTCAGTTTTGATCACAGAAATAAATTACACTTTACTATATATTCACATAGAAAACAGTTATTTTAAATTGTAATAATATTTCACATTTTTTACTATATTTTTGATCAAATAAATGCAGCCTTGGTGAGCAGAAGAGACTTCAGACCTCAGAAACATTAAATAATCTTACCGACCCCAAACTCTTGAACTGTAGTGTTATATATATATACCCAAGAACCAATTTTAATTCTTAACATGATATTCATGAGGGTGGCAAAGGAGAGCTATAAAGTAAAACCGCAAAAACATGTGCCACATATGGTCCTTAGTGAGAGACAAACAGAAGAACCCAAAAGTGCTGTGATCTCTTTGGAGTGAAATTGAATGTGTGGCAGTGCAATGAAACACTTAATGAGAATAAGATCTGTGAGCGAGCTGATCTTAAAGGAGAACAGCGTGAAAACAGCAGCGGATGAGGCAGCAGCTCAGTTCAGATACTAAGCACTGTTCGTTTGGATTAATCAAATGTCACTATTGCACTATTGATCATTAATTACACATGTTTCATGTACAGGCATGTAAACACAAGAATAGTAGTACAATAATGATTAAATCTTCATCGTTACTCTTCTCTAATCTAGTTGTCTAATAAAACTGGCCTTGTATGTAATGAATATTTATGAATTGCTTTTGTTCCTCATCGCTTTGGATAAATGTAGAGGCCCAAACCTGCAGAAATAAGAAATAAATAAATAAACACATATATAATATAATTATAGGACAATAAAGAAATAAATGACTTGATAAAATTACATTTTTAATTCAATTTAATCCTGAATTTATTTTTTCCATTCATGTATTATTTGCTGTATTTATTTCTAAATGTATTTTTATTCTTTTTAACTTTTATTTATTTTTTCCATTTATTTTTAGATTTATTTTACATGTGGAAATAAATAAATATAAACATACATGAAAAATAAATATAAAAATGAATGTGAAAATAAAAGAATAAATGAATAAAGTTAAAAAGAACAAAAATAAATTTAATAAATAAATACAGAAAATAATAAACAAACGAAAAAAATAATACAAAAGTAGTAACACAAAAATAACTCCAGAATTAAATTAAAAATAAATTTGGGCCTCCATTAATAAAAGCATTTTGCATTTGCAAGCTAATTGCTTTGGATAAAAGTATCTGCCAAATGCATAAATGTAAATAAAATGCTTTATATTTATATTTCATTGCATCAGTGCAAAAAAGCACCCTGTCATTAAGAGAAAGAAAGCAATTGCAATTTCATGTCCATTTTTTTCAACCAAACACATTTGCGTTCACAAGCAGGAGCTTCCCAGGAGGATTTGAAGGCAGGGAGTGAGTGAAGCAGGAATGACAGCTGACACCACAGAGAGTGTTCTTCGCAACTGCGCGATTGTTTCTGAGCTGTCACAGCCATACTGTGTGTTTCTGTGTTTGTCTGCAGTCTAGCGGGGACTCTAATAATACTGAGTTTGTGTTGTCAGCTGTAGTGGTCTGGGAATGTGACGTGTGTGAAACAACAGAACCTCGTGTCCCGTTCCCCGTAGGTTGAGGTCTGACCCATGAGCTCAGGATGAGGGAGGGCAAGTGTTGTCCTACTTTGAAAGTGACAGCTGACCCATGGAAAGCTGACGGTGGGCAGAAAGAACGCCAGTCATGTGGAGGTCTAGGGCAGGTACTACTGCCATTGTAGCAGAGCAAACAGTGGCTCTGTTTGGATCTGTTTGTGCTTAAATGAAATGGTTGGAATTACAATAGTATGTTTTTACACTCTGTTGAAGAGGAATAAATCAAAAGCTTCAATCAGAAGCTTCCAGTTTATTGTCAGTCTGCCGGGAAACACAAGGTGGAACTTAGTTTTTCACGTTGATGTCATCAAATCAATTAAAAATCAATTAATATTCAGTAATATTATCGATTTAACTGCACTGACAATATTGGATGAGAACAAAACGTGAGCTGAATAATGACGCTAACTTTATGGCATAGAGTTAGAGCAAATTCTTCAGAGTTTCTTGTTTGAGAGTGAATCTTGAATTAACTTTTGTTCATGGATTCATTTCAGAGGTACTAGTGTTGAGATTATTCCAGTACTGTTGCAACTCTAGTCAATATTAGTCGATATTCTGACGTTTTTCTCAGAATTGCGTCATATAAACTTACAATTACAAATGATAAAGTCTGAATTGTGAGTTATAAAGTCAGAATTACGAGGTAAAATGTCATAATTGCGAGATAAAAAGTCAGAATTGAGAAAAAAAGTTGCAATTGCAAGTTATAAAGTAGGAATTGCGAGATATAAAGTCATAATTGCGAGTTATAAAGTCAGAATTGCGAGATATAAAGTCAGAATTGTAAGATATAAAGTCAGAATTGTGAGATATAAAGTCAGAATTGTGAGTTATAAAGTCAGAATTGCGAGATATAAAGTCAGAATTGCGAGATATAAAGTCAGAATTGTGAGTTATAAAGTCAGAATTGCGAGATATAAAGTCAGAATTGCGTGATATAAAGTCAGAATTGCGAGATATAAAGTCAGAATTGTGAGATATAAAGTCAGAATTGTGAGATATAAAGTCAGAATTGTGAGATATAAAGTCAGAATTGCGAGATATAAAGTCAGAATTGTGAGATATAAAGTCAGAATTGTGAGATATAAAGTCAGAATTGTGAGATATAAAGTCAGAATTGTGAGATATAAAGTCAGAATTGTGAGATATAAAGTCAGAATTGTGAGATATAAAGTCAGAATTGCGAGTTATAAAGTCAGAATTGTGAGATATAAAGTCAGAATTGTGAGATATAAAGTCAGAATTGTGAGATATAAAGTCAGAATTGCGAGATATAAAGTCAGAATTGTGAGATATAAAGTCAGAATTGCAAGTTATAAAGTCAGAATTGTGAGATATAAAGTCAGAATTGTGAGTTATAAAGTCAGAATTGTGAGATATAAAGTCAGAATTGCAAGTTATAAAGTCAGAATTGTGAGATATAAAGTCAGAATTGCAAGTTATAAAGTCAGAATTGTGAGTTATAAAGTCAGAATTGTGAGATATAAAGTCAGAATTGTGAGATATAATTTTCTCGCAATTCTGACTTCCATAATAAAGCAGCTCTTCAGTGTGTTCATGTTTTTACTCATGTCTAATCACCATTGACCAATAGTAGTTCGAAGGTGTTTACCAGCCTGAGTTTTGACCTGATTTTGGTTGAAATGACGTCACACCAGTTTGTCTTCGATGTCCCTTGAAGTATATCAGGGCATTTAGCTGAGTATTCGTCAAACACAGCATCAGAGTTTGTTCATAAGAAGGCCTAAGTCAAATTCAAGCCGTATGCAATCACATATAAAGTACTTGATAATTGATCATGATGCACAACAGCATTCTTTCACATTACTGATTGGTCTCATGGTCTGAATTGTGGCACCTTGTGTCTCATATGACAGGGACTCAATTCTATCCGCAATCAAGCACAGTCGCTCAAAATGACACGGGTTCAGCCCTGAAGATTTCAGCCGTACCTCAAGTAGGAGCTGAAACGGCTGTCAGAGATGATGACAGGCTACACCCACACTCGCCTTGCTTCTCGCTAACAGCCAGCCTTTCGATGCTAATCAGTGTATTAATCACTAATTGCTTCCCCACGCACGCAGACTGCGGTTCCCCTGGAAGGTGAGGGTTTCGGGAGGGGTTGATTGACAGCAGGTTCAGTGGGCCGCTGTAATCACGGGGGAGAATTCGCAATCCTCTCACAGTTAGCATGCTAGCAACACGCTAATGACGAGGAGAGCTCTGAAATCAATACGCCCACTGAAATCAGACTCGAGTGACTCCTTCGCTCCAGCAGGCATCTCTTAGGATGAGTTGTGCTCGTATTTGTAAAATCTCGAGGCTGAGGGGTGAAACCTGAAGCGCCGTCGTTATGCTTAATCATGTCCTGAAATTACGTCTGGGAAAAAAGTCATTGGAAGCATCCATTTTCCCTCAGCGCTGTCACCTGTGGAAACCAAAAACACAATGCATGCGTTCAGCGACAAATCATCATTACTGTAATGGACGGTGCAGATATCTCAAAATAAACAGTTGAACTCACACATAATGCAAAAACAAATGTCAATATTACAATATTGATCGTTAACTGCAGTGTAAACTAGATGTATGCACTCACATTCCTCTATGCAGGCCCAAAAATGTCACTGTAAAAAATGATTTTTTAAAGATTATTGCAGTACACTTTTATAAAAAAAAACTTTTCTACTTCAAAATTCAACACATTACTTGCCGTTTCTTTGTAGTTATTTGTGAAATTGAAAGACCCCCTGTGGTGAAAATCAAGTTTTTAATGCTGTTTATATGTCTATGTAGTGTTTTTAATATGCTTTAAGACAAACCATGTGCAAATTCATAAGTCAGCACCATTGCTGAGTATCTTATGTTTGAAACTGCAGTAAACCAAAGACAATCGTGGGTGTTTGCGACGTCACAGACTACCTTGTAACCAATCACAACAACGTGCCGGCAGGCTTTAGCATATCATTAATCTGAAGCAGGAAAGTCTCGAGAGAAGCCAGGTTATATTTTCTGTTGATACGAATGATGTTATGATGAACTATATGCCTTTCTCCACTGACGTTCTGAGTTGTTCAAAGCGTTTATAAGGATACTGATTGTTAGAAGGCAGCTCACTGACTCTGTCTGAGATGAAGAACGGAAACATGGTTTGTGTAACATTAGCAACACATTATTAGCTGTTTGATAAAGTAATCAAGCAAAAGGCTAATCATATTAATTCATATTAATGAATGACAGAACCCTTGCAAGGGCTGTGCCAAGTGTGCGAGCGCCAAAGTGACAGCTGACTTGAAGTAAAGCCATGTTTTTGTCTTTCTAAATATTTTAATACTATTTTTTTTTTCACTCTGAGCGTATGTGTGTGTGACCGTGATTCTTGTGCGTATGTCAGTCAGTGTGTCCTCGCACGCCAAGTTCTCAGTCCATTATACATTTTGATTTTGGCCGCCTCTGGAATGGATCAAACCATAGATATTAGCCTACCTGATAACTTCAAGTAAATACGCTGGAAATCCGCGCTCATTCAAGGATGTGCGTTTATTTCATGTATGGAGAAGGCATGGGCGCCTGCAGGATTTCATCTGAATGTTTTTTTAAATCTGAAAACTCCAAAAGGCGAAGCGAAGCAAGCAACACAAACTAGCTAGCGTTAGTGAGTGGGGGCGGGGCTTATTTGCATATTCATTGTGTATATTAAATGAGGCAAGGGTGTAGAGTTACATTCAAGCTATTTTAAGGCTATTTTTTCACTTGAATTTTTTAAAAATATGTCACTTTGGTGATCAAAGATGAGTTTCAAGGGATAAAATAATTGACTACAGGGGGACTTTAACAGTTTATGAGTGAAAATGTTTCTACACCAATTTATTTTAGTCTAGTAAAAAAATGTATTTCGAGAAAAAATATTTTATTTTTTATTGTAGTACTTCTAAAATATGCCAACTATTATTCTTCTACTGTATTTATATTGAAGTGAATTGAAATAAGTTGTATACTTCAATCTTATACAGTACTAAATGTACAAAATATATATAAATAAACATTTAAATACAGTGTTTTAGTATCATTTAGATACTATTAATGTTTTTTATTAATATTTTGAATTAGATTTCATTTTCCATTTTAATTTCAGTTAAAATTTTGGTAAATTCTTTATATTATATATTTTATGTCTATATAGCTTCTTATTAATTTTTATTTTCAGTTTTAGTTTTTTAGTACATACGGTACTAGCTTTAATAAAATTATTTTATTTTATTTTATATCAGTTCATGTTTATTTTATTTCAAGCAACAACATTGTGTTTTATGATTTCAGTTATATTAATAACAGCCCTGATTTAATGTTTAGCAAAAGTATACAATTCAAATCTAAATCATAATCCTCAAAATGATTCTCAAATTTACTATATACTACAGTATTTATACTATTATATATAAACTACAGTATTTTTAAAGAAAAACATCATATCAAAGCACATATAGAAACAATTAAAGTCCTCTCACACTCATAAAAGTTTAACCGCTTATATAATATCCAGTAATTAGAAAATATTGATTATTAAGTAATATTTTTCTATACAGGCAAGTAAACACAAAAATAGCAGCTCAAAAATACATAATATTAGTATTTCATTGCACCAGCGCCAAAAGGCGCTCCATCTGTATATTTTTCTTCTTTCTTTTTCTTCTTTTTCTTTATTTTAATCTTTTTTTTTTCAACTAAAGTCACAAACTATTATACTGTGATTTAAAAAATCCCATTGTAGTATTATAGTAAAGCTAAAAACATAGTAGTTGCATATGTATAATGATGTTTTTAATATTCCATATTCATATACTATGAAATTTACACAAGGTACTGAAATCATACCATAGTAGAACCATAGTAATACTGTGGTATTTTTGTGTACGTATAATCTATGGACTTCTTTAGATATATGTAAACTTGACTTGTGCATCTTGACTTATTTATCGATGCATACTTTGAGATCCGGTTATGTTGATGAGAAATAAACCTGTTGAATATATTCTCCACACATATAAAGTGTGTTAAACACCGCTGGAAAGGAAATCCGATCTTGTACACATGATGCTCGTGCAGAAAGCCATTACCTGGTTTAGTGTGTCCTCACTAAACAACTATCAGTTTTCATTTAACCTTGATTTGCTCACTTGTGTGTTCGGTGAGAGCTTGAACACGGAGGGTTTCTCGCTGAGAGTTATTCAGGGCAAAGCATGCGATCACGCAATCCACATCACCCATGCGATGCCATCCGGTGATTTATAAGAGCCTGGATGAAACACAATCTCAGTTTAACAATGTGAGACAACTGAGAACAGGGGACAAATGAAGAGCAGAATAATGGGAATTGCTTTAAATTAGTGGAGATCCATGTTTTATGAACTATGGACTAATGGACTAATGCAGCAGTAAAAACCACTTGATTGATAAACCATTTGTTGAATGCTGCATATATGTAGGTCTGACCTATATTGCACAAAATTGTAAATGAATTATATAAAAGTTACTATTAGGGGGGACTATATTTTGAATATTCACAATATATTTGTGTTTGGACATTAAATTTCAATACACAAAAAAATGCTAATGACTCAGTTTGTTTAACTGAATCAGTTTAAGTGATTCAATTTAACTCTGATTCAATGATTCTTTCATTCAAGCTTTTCGCATGATATTTTGCTGTTCAATTTTGTTAATGCTGTTTTTTTACTTTCTATTCATATAAACAAAATGTATCACGGTTTCCAAAAATATGAACTGTTTTCAACAATAATAATCATAAATGTTTCTTGAGCAGCAAATCATCATATTAGAATGATTTCTGAAGGATCATGTGACACTGAAGACTGAAAATTCAGGTTTGATCAC
The DNA here is from genome assembly GCA_037101425.1 of Elopichthys bambusa. Taxonomy (NCBI): domain Eukaryota; kingdom Metazoa; phylum Chordata; class Actinopteri; order Cypriniformes; family Xenocyprididae; genus Elopichthys; species Elopichthys bambusa. The sequence continues at coordinate 25,712,041 of CM074453.1, forward strand.
AGGAATAAATTACATTTTACTATATATTCACATAGAAAACAGCTATTTAAATTGTAAAAATATTTTACAATTTTTACTGTACTTTTAATAAAATAAATGAAGCATATTAGAATGATTTCTGAAGGATCATGTGACACTGAAGACTGGAGTAATGATGCTGAAAATTCAGCTTTGATCACAGGAATAAATTACATTTTAACATATATTCACATAGAAAACAGTTATTTTAAATTATAAAATATATGTTTGATTAAATGCACCCTTGATAAGCCTGAAAGGCTTTAAAAAAAAAAAAAAAAGCAGGGGTTTCCCTAAACTCAAGATTCAAATGAAACCCTTGAGCAATACCGTCAACACTCTTGTCTTACAACTGCGATTGAGTAACTTGTCATTTATCCATTCGTCTAATTATAATCTTTGACTCTATCGGCTTCATTTCATCTACAGTGACTGTGTATGATCCATCACACAAGAAATAATGAGCGTGACTGTTCTCTCACCGCGGTCACTTACCGTGTTAATTAAGAACAAGATTCCGAGTCTCTGAGGAATTGAACAGCGGGCGTCTAGATTGAAGCCACTTCAGAATCCTTGTTTTGGGATTAAATAATTCAGTAATAAATTGTTGATAATAAAGTTCTTGTTTCTGTTTGCAGTGAAGGTTTAATCAGTCTGTCCTCAGATGATGATGATGTTGTGAGAGTCTTGACAAATGATTAAAATCATATTATTGGTGTTTTTGCCCCAGAACACAGTTTCTCGTTTTGTAAGACTCAGATTGGTCTAATTTGAATCTGAAAAGTAAGAATGATTAGCTCTAACTAATTTCTAGTTGTATGCAAGTTTGCAACTGACCCCAGATCGACATCATGTCTGTCTGTCATCAGATTCTTCCCATCTGATCAGTGATGCAGAAAGCACTGCATGACCCAAAGGATTCATATGCCATATGCAAGTGAATCAGGGTCCACATCCATGAATATCTGGGCCGAGCGCCAGAAGAGAAGCCAGTGACATTCAGCAAGATATACATACAGTGTCTTAATTATTTCAGTAGAACATTTTCTTAATATATATGCAGATTCTTGCAGTCCAATCTGTTTTTATGGGAGTCAATCTTCGGTTATCTATTTAGAGATGGTTTATGAAAATGGAAATGGAAATAGCCATGGCTGGACAACAGCAATGTCAATGACCGACTGGATCAAGTGAAAAGTCGCAGTATGTTATCTTATAATTACTATAATGTTCACTCGCAAATAGCATTTGAAGAATAGGTCATGCAAAAATTGATATTCTGCCATCATGTTGCACCATTTTATTGTAACAAACTCCAAAAATCAGGGGGAAAAAACTAATATGGCATGTAAATGATTTCATTTTTGGGTGAACTATTCCTTTAAATTCATAAACTTTAAATTATAAGTATATAATGAAAGAATATTTCATGCAAAAATTAATATTCTGCCATCCTGATTAGAAATCCAAAAAAATGCAACATAAATTGTATGGAAAAAATGATCTGGTTTGTAAATGATTTCATTTTTTGGTGAACTATTCTTTTAAATTCATAAACTTTAAATTATAAGAATATAATAAAAGAATATTTCCTGCAAAAATTTTTATTCTGCCATCATGTTGCACCATTTTATTGTAACAAACTCCAAAAATCAGGGGGAAAAAACTAATATGGCGTGTAAATGATTTCATTTTTGGGTGAACTATTCCTTTAAATTCATAAACTTTAAATTATAAGTATATAATGAAAGAATAATTCATGCAAAAATTAATATTCTGCCATCCTGATTAGAAATCCGAAAAAATGCAACATAAATTGCATTGAAAAAATGATCTGGTTTGTAAATGATTTCATTTTTGGGTGAACTATTCCTTAAAATTCATAAACTTTAAATTATAAGTATATAATGAAAGAATATTTCATGCAAAAATTAATATTCTGCCATCCTGATTAGAAATCCGAAAAAATGCAACATAAATTGCATGGAAAAAATGATCTGGTTTGTAAATTATTTCATTTTTTGGTGAACTATTCTTTTAAATTCATAAACTTTAAATTACAAGAATATAATTAAAAAAGAATATTTCATGCAAAAATTAAAATTCTGTCAACATGTTGCACCGTTTTATTGTAACAAACTCCAAAAATCAGGGGGTAAAAAGTAATATGGCGTGTAAATGATTTCATTTTTGGGTGAACTATTCCTTTAAATTCATAAACTTTAAATTATAAGTATATAATGAAAGAATAATTCATGCAAAAATTAATATTCTGCCATCCTGATTAGAAATCCAAAAAAATGCAACATAAATTGCATGGAAAAAATGATCTGGTTTGTAAATGATTTCATTTTTTGGTGAACTATTCCTTAAAATTCATAAACTTTAAATTATAAGAATATAATGAAAAGATGAAAATGAAAATTTCACTATAATGTTGCACAATTTAAAATGACAAACTCCAAAAATCAGGGAAAAACATAACGGAATGGAAAAAATGATCTGGCATGTAAATGATTTTATTTTTGGGTGAACTATTCCTTTGAATTCATAATGAAAGAATGGTTCATGCAAAAATGAAAGTTCTGCCATCATGTTGCACCATTTTAAAGTGACAAAAATCAGGGAAAAAATGTGCAAAAGTATGGGAAAATTGTTGTAAATGATTATATTTTTGGCTGAACTATTCCTTTAAATGCAGTTTATTTTGTGTGAAATGTCAGCGTTAAATGAATTCACATTCTCAAACAGCAGTCCAGCCGAACGCGCCGCACACTCTCTCTTCACTGCGGCGTCTCGGCTCTTCTCTAGGGTATGCGCTTGCTCTTTCTCTCGCGGCTGACATTCTCATGGTTGTTTGCGTCTGGTCTGCATGAGGGACCTTTTATGATGTCATTTCTGATATGTCCCGCTGGTGGCAGAGACTGTACTGACATTTGACTTTGGCTCTGTAACTTCTCAGTGTCAAGTGTGCAGATAAGAGGCGTGACTTCATCTGCTGCTGACACCACAGGCAGGGCCTCGAACCACCGCAAACTCATGACTAAAGCCTGAGGAATTCCCCGCATCAGATATTCCACTTCAGTTTAGACACATCACAGCCTTCAGCTGGGAATTCAACATGACTGTCATCTTAATTTAGTGTGAATTAATATACTTTTTATAGTATTTATTCATATTTTTGAATTTGCTTTTCTTTTTATATTTTTATTAGAATTCTTTTATTAATTTTATTGTGCATTTTTTTTTTTTTAATTTAAAAAATGTCTATTATATAAAAATATGTCTATTTAATTTCAATTCTTCTAGTTTCAATAAAAATTAGAAATGTTGCTGTGGCAACTAACTGAAATGAAATAAGTTTTTCAGTTAACGGTTATCTTATTGCAATTTTTGTAAATGATTTAAAAAAAAGTTTTATTTTCTGAATCTTGTTTCTGATATATAAAAAATATAAAAGGTAATTGCGACTTTATTTCTCGTAATTATGACTTTATTTTTTCGCAATTCCGACTTTGATTCTCGTAATCCTGACTTTATTCATTTCTCACAATTTTAACTTTATTTCTCGTAATTCTGACTATATAACTCACAATTCTGACTTTATAACTCGCAATTCTGACTTTATAACTCGCAATTCTGACTTTATAACTCGCAATTCTGACTTTATAACTCGCAATTCTGACTTTATATCTCCCAATTCTGACTTTATAACTCGCAATTCTGACTTTATAACTCGCAATTCTGACTTTATATCTCACAATTCTGACTTTATATCACGCAATTCTGACTTTATATCACGCAATTCTGACTTTATAACTCACAATTCTGACTTTATAACTCGCAATTCTGACTTTATATCACGCAATTCTGACTTTATATCTCACAATTCTGACTTTATAACTCGCAATTCTGACTTTATAACTTGTAATTCTGACTTTATAACTCGCAATTCTGACTTTATATCACGCAATTCTGACTTTATATCTCACAATTCTGACTTTATAACATGCAATTCTGACTTTATAACTCACAATTCTGACTTTATATCTCACAATTCTGACTTTATATCTTGCAATATTCTGACTTTATATCTCACAATTCTGACTTTATAACTTGCAATTCTGACTTTATAACTTGCAATTCTGACTTTATAACTTGTAATTCTGACTTTATAACTCGCAATTCTGACTTTATATCACGCAATTCTGACTTTATATCTCACAATTCTGACTTTATAACATGCAATTCTGACTTTATAACTCACAATTCTGACTTTATATCACGCAATTCTGACTTTATAACATGCAATTCTGACTTTATAACTCACAATTCTGACTTTATAACATGCAATTCTGACTTTATAACTCACAATTCTGACTTTATATCTTGCAATATTCTGACTTTATATCACATAATTCTGACTTTATATCTCACAATTCTGACTTTATATCTTGCAATATTCTGACTTTATATCACGCAATTCTGACTTTATATCTCGCAATTCTGACTTTATAACATGCAATTCTGACTTTATAACTCACAATTCTGACTTTATATCTTGCAATATTCTGACTTTATATCACATAATTCTGACTTTATATCTCACAATTCTGACTTTATATCTTGCAATATTCTGACTTTATATCACGCAATTCTGACTTTATATCTCACAATTCTGACTTTATAACATGCAATTCTGACTTTATAACTCACAATTCTGACTTTATATCACGCAATTCTGACTTTATAACATGCAATTCTGACTTTATAACTCACAATTCTGACTTTATAACATGCAATTCTGACTTTATAACTCACAATTCTGACTTTATATCTCACAATTCTGACTTTATATCTTGCAATATTCTGACTTTATATCACATAATTCTGACTTTATATCTCACAATTCTGACTTTATATCTTGCAATATTCTGACTTTATATCACATAATTCTGACTTTATATCTCACAATTCTGACTTTATATCTTGCAATATTCTGACTTTATATCACAATTCTGACTTTATATCTCACAATTCTGACTTTATATCTCACAATTCTGACTTTATATCTCGCAATTCTGACTTTATATCTCGCAATTCTGACTTTATAACTCACAATTCTGACTATAACTCACAATTCTGACTTTATATCTCACAATTCTGACTTTATATCTCACAATTCTGACTTTATAACTCACAATTCTGACTTTATATCTCACAATTCTGACTTTATATCTCGCAATTCTGACTTTATATCTCGCAGTTCTGACTTTATATCTCACAATTCTGACTTTATATCTCACAATTCTGACTTTATATCTCACAATTCTGACTTTATAACTCGCAATTCTGACTTTATAACTCGCAATTCTGACTTTATAACTCGCAATTCTGACTTTATATCTCCCAATTCTGACTTTATAACTCGCAATTCTGACTTTATAACTCGCAATTCTGACTTTATATCTCCCAATTCTGACTTTATAACTCGCAATTCTGACTTTATAACTCGCAATTCTGACTTTATATCTCACAATTCTGACTTTATATCTCACAATTCTGACTTTATATCTCCCAATTCTGACTTTATAACTCGCAATTCTGACTTTATATCTCACAATTCTGACTTTATATCTCACAATTCTGACTTTATATCTCACAATTCTGACTTTATATCTCACAATTCTGACTTTATATCTCCCAATTCTGACTTTATAACTCCCAATTCTGACTTTATAACTCGCAATTCTGACTTTATAACACACAATTCTGACTTTATAACTCACAATTCTGACTTTATAACACACAATTCTGACTTTATATCTCACAATTCTGACTTTATATCACACAATTCTGACTTTATAACTCACAATTCTGACTATATATCTCGCAATTCTGACTTTATAACTCACAATTCTGACTTTATAACTCACAATTCTGACTTTATATCTCACAATTCTGACTTTATAACTCGCAATTCTGACTTTATAACACACAATTCTGACTTTATAACTCGCAATTCTGACTTTATTTCTTGTAATTCTAAGTTTATATCTCGCAATTCTGACTTTATATCTCACAATTCTGACTTTATATCTCCCAATTCTGACTTTATAACTCCCAATTCTGACTTTATAACTCGCAATTCTGACTTTATAACACACAATTCTGACTTTATAACTCACAATTCTGACTTTATAACACACAATTCTGACTTTATAACTCACAATTCTGACTTTATAACACACAATTCTGACTTTATAACTCACAATTCTGACTTTATAACTCACAATTCTGACTTTATAACACACAATTCTGACTTTATAACTCACAATTCTGACTTTATAACACACAATTCTGACTTTATATCTCACAATTCTGACTTTATATCACACAATTCTGACTTTATAACTCACAATTCTGACTATATATCTCGCAATTCTGACTTTATAACTCACAATTCTGACTTTATAACTCACAATTCTGACTTTATATCTCACAATTCTGACTTTATAACTCACAATTCTGACTATATATCTCGCAATTCTGACTTTATAACTCACAATTCTGACTTTATAACTCACAATTCTGACTTTATATCTCACAATTCTGACTTTATAACTCACAATTCTGACTTTATATCTCACAATTCTGACTTTATAACTCGCAATTCTGACTTTATAACTCGCAATTCTGACTTTATAACACACAATTCTGACTTTATAACTCGCAATTCTGACTTTATAACTCGCAATTCTGACTTTATAACACACAATTCTGACTTTATAACTCACAATTCTGACTTTATAACACACAATTCTGACTTTATATCTCACAATTCTGACTTTATATCACACAATTCTGACTTTATAACTCACAATTCTGACTATATATCTCGCAATTCTGACTTTATAACTCACAATTCTGACTTTATAACTCACAATTCTGACTTTATATCTCACAATTCTGACTTTATAACTCGCAATTCTGACTTTATAACACACAATTCTGACTTTATAACTCGCAATTCTGACTTTATTTCTTGTAATTCTAAGTTTATATCTCGCAATTCTGACTTTATATCTCACAATTCTGACTTTATATCTCCCAATTCTGACTTTATAACTCCCAATTCTGACTTTATAACTCGCAATTCTGACTTTATAACACACAATTCTGACTTTATAACTCACAATTCTGACTTTATAACACACAATTCTGACTTTATAACTCACAATTCTGACTTTATAACAAACAATTCTGACTTTATAACTCACAATTCTGACTTTATAACTCACAATTCTGACTTTATAACACACAATTCTGACTTTATAACTCACAATTCTGACTTTATAACACACAATTCTGACTTTATATCTCACAATTCTGACTTTATATCACACAATTCTGACTTTATAACTCACAATTCTGACTATATATCTCGCAATTCTGACTTTATAACTCACAATTCTGACTTTATAACTCACAATTCTGACTTTATATCTCACAATTCTGACTTTATAACTCGCAATTCTGACTTTATAACACACAATTCTGACTTTATAACTCGCAATTCTGACTTTATTTCTTGTAATTCTAAGTTTATATCTCGCAATTCTGACTTTATATCTCACAATTCTGACTTTATATCTCCCAATTCTGACTTTATAACTCCCAATTCTGACTTTATAACTCGCAATTCTGACTTTATAACACACAATTCTGACTTTATAACTCACAATTCTGACTTTATAACACACAATTCTGACTTTATAACTCACAATTCTGACTATATATCTCGCAATTCTGACTTTATAACACACAATTCTGACTTTATAACTCACAATTCTGACTTTATAACACACAATTCTGACTTTATAACTCGCAATTCTGACTTTATTTCTTGTAATTCTAAGTTTATATCTCGCAATTCTGAGAAAAACAATTCGAATCGTGACTGAGATAAAAAGTTGCAATTACCTTTAAAAAAAAAAAAAAAAAAAATTCCGTCGCTGAATCAAGCTTTCATAATAACAACACCATTTCCTGGTCGAAGGGGCTGTTTACATGACATGATTTTCAACTAAAAACGGAAAACTATTTATGCATTTTGGCCGTTCGTTTACATGACAACAGCATTTTGAAGACGCAAACTTTTAAAAACGAGTTTCAAAGTTACATTTTTTGAAAATGATACCATCATCATCTCTGTGTAAACTAAACTAATGTAAATTTGTGAAAACAGTGACATCATCCACATGCTTATTATGTGTTCAGTCTATTGTAGTGTTTCTTTACGAAGTGACATCGCCATCTAATGGCCTGACAGCAGAATAGTTTTTAGTCGTTTTCGCAGATCCTTGTGAACGTGGATCATTTTGACAATGTTGTCGTCTGTACGCGAAAAACTCAAAGGAAAAACTTTTCTGTCTTTAGTACAACTTAGTGCACATTATTAGGAATAAAAAAAGTAATTTTCAATGAATGTTTATCGATTTGCTCTGCAAATTTGGCGTGTAACTTATGCGTTTGAACACATTTATACATATATTTAGTGCTGCAACTGACAACTGTTCATACATCAATAAAAGTAATTATATAATCATACCACATACTTCGTGTTGTTTGGAGGCTGATGGTAATGCACACACACAGACGGCTGACACCTCTCATCCTAATTCATTCATGTTCTCTTGAGAGTTAGTTTTGTTTGGTTGCGTGTGCATCGTGGCGGCGCTGATATACGGGGCTCTGGCCTGAAACGGTCGGAGCCATTAAAACACAGCCGTGATGTCGGTGACAAGCTGCTCTCCTTCGTAGGCTTCAGAAGTGCTCGGCACACGCCCCCACAGCTGAGAGAGACGGAGGGGCGTCCTGAGGTGACCCCGACTCTTCAGCGGCGCGCGTTGTGTTGCTTCTGTTTGAGATGAAAAATGAGATGTGTTTATTCAGACAAACTCAACCTATTCACTGCAAAATCTATCTGTCTATCCATCTATCTATCTACGGATCTATCTATCTATCTATCTATCTATCTACGGATCTATCTATCTATCTACGGATCTATCTATCTATCTATCTATCTACGGATCTATCTATCTACGGATCTATCTATCTATCTATCTACGGATCTATCTATCTACGGATCTATCTATCTATCTATCTATCTATCTACGGATCTATCTATCTATCTACGGATCTATCTATCTACGGATCTATCTATCTATCTATCTACGGATCTATCTATCTACGGATCTATCTATCTATCTATCTATCTATCTACGGATCTATCTATCTATCTATCTATCTATCTACAGATCTATGGATCGATCTATCTATCTATCTATCTATCTATCTATCTACGGATCTATCTATCTATCTATCTATCTATCTATCTACAGATCTATGGATCGATCTATCTATCTATCTATCTATCTATCTACGGATCTATCTATCTATCTATCTATCTACGGATATATCTATCTACGGATCTATCTATCTATCTATCTATCTACGGATCTATCTATCTATCTATCTATCTATCTATCTATCTACAGATCTATCTATGGATCGATCTATCTATCTATCTATCTATCTATCTACGGATCTATCTATCTACGGATCTATCTATCTATCTATCTACGGATCTATCTATCTATCTACGGATCTATCTATCTACGGATCTATCTATCTGTCTATCTACGGATCTATCTATCTACGGATCTATCTATCTATCTATCTATCTATCTACGGATCTATCTATCTATCTATCTACAGATCTATGGATCGATCTATCTATCTATCTATCTATCTATCTACGGATCTATCTATCTATCTATCTATCTATCTACAGATCTATGGATCGATCTATATATCTATCTATCTATCTATCTATCTATCTACGGATCTATCTATCTATCTATCTATCTATCTACGGATATATCTATCTACGGATCTATCTATCTATCTATCTACGGATATATCTATCTACGGATCTATCTATCTATCTATCTACGGATCTATCTATCTATCTATCTATCTACAGATCTATCTATGGATCGATCGATCTATCTATCTATCTATCTATCTATCTACGGATCTATCTATCTATCTACGGATCTATCTATCTATCTATCTATCTATCTACGGATCTATCTATCTACGGATCTATCTATCTATCTATCTATCTATCTATCTATCTATCTATCTATCTATCTATCTATCTATCTATCTATCTATCTATCTATCTATCCATCATTTAACACCATAGCATCAAGGGCAAAAAACAATAATATTTAAATTAATTGTATACAATCATTTAACAATATTATCTCTACAAACATATAAAATAAATATGTAAAATTAAATAAAATGCCAAAAATACTACTTATAAAAGTAATATAAAAAATCTTTCAATTTGATATTCAACAAAAATTCTAATATCATTTGATTTTGATGTCTTAAATCAAACTATTTTGGAGTAAATGCATCTGTCCAGTGTTATTTTTATGCAATTCTAGTATTTAGTATATTTTTTTAATTCGTTTTTTAGTTGTTTTATTTTAATAACCAAAATTATTTTTTTTATTTATAAGTTTTAGTCAAAAAGTTATTTTGTGCTTTTGTCATTTTTATTTATCTATTTATTTTGTTAATATTTCTGTTTAGCTTTAATTGCTTTTTATTTTATTATTTTTAGTCATTTTGGTACTTTAGCTTCAGCTTTATTTCAGTTCGTTGCCAAGGCAAAATTTCTAATTTTCATTTTTTTTTAAGTTTAAGTTTTTCATCTAGTATTTATATTTTATATCAGATTTATTTCAATGGACAAAAACAATTTTTTAAATACATTTTTATATATTTGTATTCTTTGTGAGTGAATGCAAAAGTTTCTTGAGGGAACGCAAACATTGCATTTATAAACATTGCAAAATATATATTTTCCCTCACATCTCATATTTTCTGTCCCTTTTAGGAGCTGAAATTAAATTAAATGAAGCAAATGCAATTTACGATTATGCATTCAAGGTATACATTTTATTAATTTTATACAGGAACGTGAGTCAAACCCATGACTTTAGCATTATCATTAAGCAGTACATTTAGTACAGGTTTTTGGTTTGGTACTGAGGGCTCGCCACTTCCACAAAATCTGGATTTTTGTCGCATAAATATCAGTTTCAGAAATGGTGAACAGTATTTAAAGTATTTAACTTTTATTAATACATATATATATATATATATATATATATAAAACATTGAGCACTGACAGGCGAAGTGAATAACACTGATTATCTCTTCATCACGGCACCTGTTAGTGGGTGGATATATTAGGCAGCAAGTGAACATTTTGTCCTCAAAGCCGATGTATTAGAAGCAGGAAAAATGGGCAAGTGTAAGGATTTGACCGAGTTTGACAAGAGCCAAATTGTGATGGCTAGACGACTGGGTCAGAGCATCTCCAGAACTGCAGCTCTTGTGGGGTGTTCCCGGTCTGCAGTGGTCAGTATCTATTAAGAGTGGTCCAAGGAAGGAACAATGGTGAACCGGCGACAGGGTCATGGACAGCCATTGAGTCACGTGGGGAGTGAAGGCTGGCCCGTGTGGTCCGATCCAACAGACGAGCTGCTGTAGCTCAGATTGCTCAAGAAGTTAATGCTGGTTCTGATAGAAAGGTGTCAGAATACACAGTGCATCAGTTTGTTGCGTATGGAGCTGCAGACCAGTCAGGGTGCCCATGCTGACCCCTGTCCACCGCTGAAAGTGCCAACAGTGGACACGTGAGCATCAGAACCTTGGGTCCTGCCTATATATATACTTGTCAAACAGTTAAGAAATTAAAATGCCTGCACAGCACAACATCCAGTGTTAAATGAACAATTCCAGTGTCACCCGGTGTGGTATTAGCAGTGTTCATTTAACACGGGAGGTTTTACTGTGTGTAATCAGTTGAATGCATCATTAAAATTCAGACCAAATGAACCTCAATACCTTGTTCTGAATAATGTGTCAATATGAAAATGTGTGTGGGAGCAGATGCTGAGTTTCAGGGCCACAGAACGAGTTTGAGACGTTGATTCTGTGCTGTTAAAACAGGGCGCTGCAGGGTTTGCTCTCTCTCTCAAAGGAAAAGAAGCAGTCAGAAATTCTGCTGCGAGGCGAGAAAACAATTCTGGCATGTTGGGTTTTTGTTGGGTTTTTGTTTGGTCGCACTGGACACAATGTGGGCTCCGTGACCTTGAGGGCTGTGAGTTTCTGAAATGGTCTGGAAATAAAGACTGGGGTTATTCTCAGTGCTCAGGCTGAGGAATGACAGGAGATCTGACAGAAATCTGTTTAACCCCTCGGTGCTGGTGCAGCTATGCCTGAACATGATGGAAACTTCATGAATGATTCTCTTACTTTTTGTTACAGTAGTTATTAATCCTAGTTCATGTCAACTCAGGTCCATTAAATATTATTAACTGATTTTAATTTTAGTAAACGTTGAAATTACATCAAATAAGATTTATACATGATTTAGATGTATTTTTCATTGTTAGTTCATTTGAACTAATTTAAACAAATTAAGCCTTGTTCTAAAATGTTACCATTGAAATAAAACTAAAATAAAATTAAATATGAATATAGATTTTGAATTTTTTTCTTGGCTATAAGTTTAAGCTGAAGCTCTAAAATTAGTAACTGGAAATAAATAAAAACTAAAACTGAAATTTAATAATTTAAACTTAAATGGTAATATTTGAAAATATGAGTAAAGCAAAATAACTAAAAATTAAACTAAAATTAAAATGAACTGAAAATATAAAAATATTAATGGCAAATAAATAAAAACTGAAACTGAACTAAAGCAAAAACTGAAACAATAAATCATTTAAATTAAATTAAAATATTAATATTTAAAAAAAATTACAAAAGAGCATAAAAAAATAACCTAAAATTAAAGTAAAATCCAAATAAAAACTGAAAATATAAAATCACTAACTGGAAATAAAAAAAAAAACCTAATACTAAAAATAAACAGTAATATTAGACGACAACTAATAAAACGATAAGTGCGTAACAAAATAACTAAAACTTAAGATTAACAGAAATAAAAGCTAATTCTAAATATTAATAAAACTATAAAAGTATATATATGTATATATAATAGTAAAATAGCACTGTGAATTATGCAAATTATCTACTGTGATACAGCAAAGTCTTTTCCATCATTTCTCTATAGCGTCATCGCTCAGATCTGCTAATAACCATGAGAGCTGAATGTTTAGACCAGACGTCTGACTCAGGGTTCAAGCAGCCACTCGTTGCCATTGTTTTATCTCAAATATAGCTGGGATTTCAGAGTTTCAGTGTGCAGATGTTCTCATTGTGCTCCTGCTTCACACCGCATGCTTGAACAGATGAGAGATGATCTCTCGTCCAATCATTCAGTCCAACAGATGGGCAAATCTGCGTTGAGTCAAGAGCGTTTGAGCACATTCTCACTCTGGAGCACGTCTGATGTGGATAATAGTATCTTTTTATTTGCAGACGCGTCAGTCATGTTCGTGTTCGGTTCAGCGTTCAGACCAGCTGCTGCAGTGACTCTGAACACTAGTGCTGTCAAACACAGAGGAGTGTACAGCAAAACATTACGATCAAAGCCCTAACAAGAGTCTGATGGTTTAATGAAAGTAATTATGGAGACAAAAACTTATTTCTAACTAAAGAATATTTTGTATTCCAAAACAACAAAAGACAACAACAAAAACATTTCTTTAGAATGTTCTTATCCTTTTTTGTTAAGATTGTTCTGAGAACAAAACATGATCCTGGAAAGAATGTAAACTGAACGAGCAATAATCCGTTTCTCTTTCTTCACCAGCTGTGAAGTAAGCACTTGCACAGGAGGCTCAGGATGAGAAGATGGCAGCCATACTGTTTCCACCGGGTCCTGACAGTCTACACCGGTTCACTCGTGAGTCCCTGGCTGGAATCGAGCAGCGGATCGCCGAGGAGGAGGCCCGCAATGCCAAGGAGTACAAGGAGGACCTGGGCGACGTGGAGCCGCCCAAATCCCGGGCCGACCTGGAGGCCGGGAAACAGCTCCCGCGAATCTTTGGAGACATTCCGTCTGGACTGGTGGGCGTCCCTCTGGAGGACATCGATCCGTTTTACTTCCAGAACAAGAGAGTGAGTGTAGCGTCACCACAGCACACCTGTACATGAGTCCGATTCTGATAATGGAGTTACATTTTACAATGATACAAACAAGTCAGTTGAGATTTGCTACATAGTACACTCTAAAAAACAACCCAAGTTGGGTTGAAAATGGACAAACCCAGCGATTAACTCAGTGGTTGGGTTAAATGTTTGCCCAACGTGCTGAGAAGTTTCATTTAGGCTTAAAATGAACCCAAGAAATCAGACACACTGGAGTCAACAATAATAATCAAAAGGTCAAAAAAAAAAACATATTAATAAATGTTAATTTCCAATACTTTGGGTTCATTTTAAGCAAGCAATACAGTAATTTTTAAACAATAGTTGAGTTAAATAAAATTACCCAGCAGGTTGGGCAAACATTTAACCCAACCGCTGGGTTACAAAAACCCAATCGTTGGGGTAGAACAACCTAATCACTGGGTTAAAACAACCCAATCTCTGGGTTAAAACAACCCAATCTCTGGGTTAAAAAAGCCCAATCGCTGGGTTAAAACAACCCAATCTCTGGGTTAAAACAGCCCAATTGCTAGGTTAAAACAACCCAATCTCTGGGTTAAAACAGCCCAATTGCTAGGTTAAAACAACCCAATCTCTGGGTTAAAACCGCCCAATCGCTGGGTTAAAACAGCCCAATTGCTAGGTTAAAACAACCCAATCTCTGGGTTAAAACCGCCCAATCGCTAGGTTAAAACAACCCAATCTCTGGGTTAAAACAGCCCAATCGCTAGGTTAAAACAACCCAATCTCTGGGTTAAAACAGCCCAATCGCTGGGTTAAAACAGCCCAATCGCTAGGTTAAAACAACCCAATCTCTGGGTTAAAACAGCCCAATCGCTGGATTAAAAAAGCCCAATCGCTGGGTTAAAACAACCCAATCGCTGGGTTAAAAAAGCCCAATCGCTAGGTTAAAACAACCCAATCTCTGGGTTAAAACAGCCCAATCGCTGGGTTAAAACAGCCCAATCGCTAGGTTAAAACAGCCCAATCGCTAGGTTAAAACAACCCAATCTCTGGGTTAAAACAGCCCAATCGCTGGGTTAAAACAGCCCAATCGCTAGGTTAAAACAACCCAATCTCTGGGTTAAAACAGCCCAATCGCTGGCTCAAAACAACCCAATCGCTGGGTTTGTCCATTTTCAACCTAACTTGGGTTGTTTTTAACCCAGCATTTTATATATCACTTTATATGAGTGTACGCATGAGTGTATGCATGCATGTATATTCTATTTAGTATATAATAATAATAATATGTTTAATTTATGTAGCACCTTTCCCAAGCTCAAGGACGCTTCACAATAACAGTAAGAAACAAACAGTCATTTCACACATAATCACTTAAATGGACAGTAGACATTTGCCCAGTCCAAGACACGAAGTGATGGATAAAGTATGTTTACCAGCTGTTTAATTCATAAGATTTAATTAAAATAAAAGAATGAATTAAAACAAAATCCATAAAATGATACCATGATGGGAAGCCCTAAAAGGTGCGACACGTGTCGTATATTACACGTGTTCTGGAGGTATACGGTAAGATGGGGTTTGGTGGAACATTTTTTGATCTTGTCATGTTTTTATTAATCTTGATTTCTCACAACTTTTTTTTTTCTTGGCGAGTCAGAGTGAACTGTGGTGCTAACAGAGTCTCATTAGCGCACAGTCGAGCATAGAAGGTCAGGATTTTCGTAAAATAATACATTAAATTTCAGTTTGTTTTCCACCAAACCCTATCATATACCACCAGAACACTTAGAATATACGACGTGTCGCATCGGATCATTCTTTGATACTTTTGCATCTTTTTAAAAAAAGCTTGATGCTGGTCGTTATTCACTGCCATTATACAAAGATTTTTAAGTTGGCTTGAGAACATGCTAAAACATGCTAGCAATATGCTATATTAGGCTAACAACATGTTAATTCATGTTAACAACATGTTAAAACATGCTAGCAAAAAGCTAAATCATGCTAGCAACGTGCTAATTCATGCTAGCAACATGCTAATTAATGCTAACAACATGCTCAATCATGCTAACAACATGCTAATTCATTGTAATAATATGTTAAAACATGTTAGCAACATGTTTAACAATGCTAACAAATAAATTGTGTTAGCAACATGTAATTCATGCTAACAACATACTAAATCATGCTACCAACATACTAATGAATGTTAAATCATGCTAACAACATTCTAACAGCATGTTAAAACATGTTAAATCATGCTAGCAAAAGGCTAACAACATGTTAAAACATGCTAGCAACATGCTAATTCATCTATCGATCTATCTGTTTTTCTGATAGACTTTGTCTTCAAAATATTCAAACTTCAAGCTTTTAAAACTTTTTCAAACTTTCTAGTCTGGCTTTCTCAAGCCAACAGTTTTTCATCAAACTTTAGTCATCTAGTTTTAAAATTCTCCTTTTGTGGTCCAAAAAAGAAAGAACAGCACACAGCATTAGAACAACACCAGAATTTCTAACAAGATCCCTTTCTTGCTGCAGTGCAGTGTACCATGGTAAGGTTTAAATTTTAGTAAAACAAAACAATGTCCATCAGTAAAGGGCAGCTGATATATTTGCGCTGAATCCGAGGGCTACAGGAATAGCAGACAGATGAATAGCATGACTCAGTGAGCCGCTGTTAATGCGACCGCTGCTGCGCTGGCTTCTCTCTCACACGCTCATGCTTTCACAAGCAGACAAATCTCCATTTCTATGGATTTCAGCTGAAAGTTTTGACTCAAAACTCCTTTTAACCCCCTCGAGTCGGCGGTCGTGCCGGCGATACCACCTTGCTTTTTTTCTTATCAGTATGAAAGAAACTCAAAATACTTTGTCAGTTTTGCACATACAATTAAGAGTTATACACCATTTTAATCTGTGAAATATCTTCTTTTATTTGTGTACACTCAGAGTAAAAACAAAATGTTGTGCTTTTTGCAAAATAAAGAAAACTAAGAAGATGCGTGATCTGTCGTCTCTCTCTGAACGAAGTCCAATCTGATAGTTCTGAAATGAAGTGTAACTTAGTGAATACTAATTACAATAAAATTAGACTTATGTCTAAAGAAACGTTGAAATGTCAGGTTTTAAATCATGTAAGTTAAATTGAAAAGAAATATTCTCTGTTTATGTAATCTGAATGAAAAGAGGTCAGACGTCCGTGAGTCAGCTCATTATCCACTAATTCGGCCACACCCATGGAGCGAGCGCTATTCAGACGCATATTCTGAGGCAATAGATGTATACATCATCGTAATCGTGTATTTATTATCTTCAGAAGTGTCTGTCTGTATGCTATAGCCATGGTTAGCGATCTCCTGACGCATGGGCTATTAACAAATTACGGTCACTATAAGAGTAAAACAGAGGTCAAAATGTGAAGCTTGAGCCTTAGATCTTTTTAATGATTTATAGTTTGTCAACTGCACATTAACATTTAGGCTATATAATATAACAAATATAATAGCCTATATGAAATGCCATAGAGGTAACATGAATGTTCAGACGCTTTGCATCACAGAAATACATTATATTTTAAAGTATATTAAAATAGAAAACCATAATTTGGTTTGAGACTTGAGACTTCTTTTAAAAACATTATAATAGTAATGCGTCCAATCTTTTGACTGGTATTGTAATTTAAACTATAATAGGCCTATACAAAATTTTCTTCACATGATGTGCAATAATATGTGCATGCATGAGATCACAAAAATCGCCAAAAATGTTTTTTTGTCAAGAGTGGAAATTATATTAACGTTAATACTGTTATCAGCATGATTACAGAGGGTTTTTTCACACAGCCTACCTGACTGAAAGGGCTCATTATGCGGGTCATTATGCGGGTCTTTGTCTTCTCAGGTGTGAATCACAGCATTATTCATGAAGATTCACGCCTCCATGCATACTGTATTTCTTGACAAAAAGTGTCTTACAAAATTTAAATCAATATATTGTTTTATATGAACGAGTAGGCAGGATAATTTTTTACATAATTTTGAAGCAAAAACTCTAGTCTACAACCTCCAGTAACCAGAAGTCTTGTGAACACATATATAATATTAGTTTTGTGGCCTTATTTCAGTGACTTAAGTTTTTTGTTTTTTCAATAACCACACATAAACGTTATTCCTTCAAAAATACAAACATGTACATACATGTTGCTCACATTTTATGGTAGCCTAGTTCGTGCTGAATACAGTGTAATGACACCTTTTCCATTAATATGTTTATGAACAACTGAAAAAAGCACAAATGTCAGGGCATGTCAAAACTTCTCCAGAGCCCCAAAAATCCTCAGACCCCAGAGGGTTAAACGCTATTTTCAGAGACTTTTCTAAGCCGTTAAGAAAGATGAATTGACACTTAACAGGACTCCCTCTGTTAAAGGCCTAAAAGTTTTAACTCTGCCTTTGATATTTTTGCAAGCCCATGCTTATTTTCAGAGAAAAGAAATTGTCATAAATAAGTTTTGTATTTCTTAAGCCCCATTTGCACAGGATTAGTTTTGCATCCAGAGCACATGACCTTACATAACAGCCACATCTAGACAAACACAGAGAGCCCAATCAAAACAATCACAGATATCAATAATAATTTAATAATGTTAATAACCGTAGCTAATACAGCCTAGCCAGTTAAGCTTTTTTTGTTTGTTTTTTGTTTTTCATTGTTACAGTCATGTTCTGTTTTGGTTTCACTGTTTTCCTGAGTTTTGGTTACTAGTTTGTCTTCATAGTTTCTGGTTAAGTTATGCACTTATTTCTGGTTTAATTTTATGCTGCAGGTTTTACTTTAGCATTTTGCTGATCATCGTTCAAATTTTGTTTCTTATTCGATGATGTGTCAGTGCAGTTAAATTGCTAATATGACTAATTCTAAATATTAATTACCCCTTTAAACCAATAAAATCACTACAAACAGAAAAATAACAGTGTTAATGTTGTACAATTAATCATGAAACAAATTCAATTTCAGCTGTAAAGCAGCTTTACAGAAGACAATGGTGTCATTATTCAGCTTAATTCAGTTCAGTGTTGATTCAATTCAGTTCCAAAACAGTGTTGATGTTACAAAGTTCATCATGTATGAAATTAATTCAATTCAGCTGTAAAGCAGCTCTATAGAAGACAAAGGTTTCATTAATCAGCTCAATTTAGTCCAGTGTTGATTCAATTCAGTTCAATAACTGTTGATGTTGCAAAGTTTATCCATTATGAAACACATTCAATTCAGCTATAATCAACTCTACAGAAAACAATAATGTCGTCATTCAGCTCAGTTTGGTTCAATGTTAATTCAGTTCAGTTCAATAACAGTCTTGATGTTGCAAAGTTTATCAGTTATGAAATTAATTAAATTCAGGAGTAAAGCAGCTCTACAGAAGACAAAAGTGTTGTTATTCAGCTCAATTTAGTCCAATGTTGATTAAGTTCAGTTTAATAAGTGTTGATGTTCATCAAATATGAAACAAATTAAATTCAGCTATAATTTTAAACCCATAAAATCACCATAAACAGGAAAATAACAGTGTCAATGTTGTAAAATGTATCAATTATGTTCAATTTCAGCTATAAAGCAACTATGCAAAAGACAAGTGTTGCTGTTCAGCTCAGTTCAGTTCAATGTTGATTCAATTCAATTTAGTTAAATAATAGTGTCAATGTTGTAAAGTTCATCCATTGTGAAAGAAATTAAATTCAGCTATAAAGCAGCTCTACACAAGAAAATAGTGTCATTATTCAAATCAGATCAGTTCAAAACTCAAACTTGCTTCTTATCCGATAGTGTCAATGCTGTTAAGTTGCTAATATTACTAAATATCAATTCTTTTAAACCCATAAAATCACAATCAGCACTACTAGTGCACTATATTACAAGTCTTCTGAATTCATTTGACAAAAAGAGAAATTTAGGTCGTTGCTTTTGGCCCCAGGCCTCAAATCTCATTCAAAGCTTTGAAAATCCACTAGATAACTCCTTTTGTGTTTTGAGCAACACGAGGGTGAGAAGATGATGACAGACCTTTCATTTCTGAGTGAACGATTGCTCTAATATCATTTCCAATTATGGTAGATGCATTGTGCATTTATTTACTTATTCTTAAATGCGCATTGTTTAAAGCCACGGCGAGGGCAGCGGTTGGTTGGGTTGGATTTCCCTCTGCCCTCTCTTCCTTGTTGTGTTACTCTCCAAATTCGCTTATGTGGACCTGCAGTTGGCAGATGATATCCCAGAGGAAATGTGAGGAAAGTGGAAACAAACACAGGCAAAACTTGACCTAGATGTTACATAAGAATACAGAACATAAGGGCGGAGAAAGCAAGCTATTTACAGAGGTTACAAAGGCCACAGCGCTGGAACGCTGAGAAAGGCGCCTACTGTAGCAAAGATGCCGCGCAATGAAAGGGCTTCGCCGCCACAGTCGTAACGCTAAAATATGCTGACCCTGATGCTGCCTGCTTGCAATTATTCTTTGCGCCGTGACTCCTCGCATTATTTATGTGATGGGGAGATGGCGTAAATCGAGCCCTGAGAGGGGGCCATGAATCCTCGGCAACCAAAAGGTGTGTTTGTGCAGCGTAGGGAGAGAAAAGCTCTCCGGTACCGTCAACCATGGCGACAGACAAGAGTCCCGCGAGAATGCCGATCCTCCCGCTGCGCACTGTAGTAATGTATTTGCGTGTTGTGTGCACTCCCGAGTATTGCTTCCTGCTTTATCATTATAATTACAGTGTGTTTGAATAATGCGTTTATATACCCTTACAAAAATGGTCCATGGTAACCGTTGTTTGAAAGGAATTACTTATTCAGCAAGGATGCATTAAATTGATTAAAGAATTCTGAAAAATCAAATGTATCAGATGTATCAAATGCATTAGAATGATTTCTGTAGGATCATGTGACGCTGAAGAGTAATGATTCTGAAAATTCAGCTTTAATCACAGGAATAAATTACATTTTACTATATATTCACATAGAAAACAGTTATTTTAAATTGTAAAAATATTTCAGATTTTTGATCAAATTAATGCAGCCATGGTGAGCAGAAGCACTAAAAATCTAACTAACACCAAACTTTTGAATGGTATAACTTATAAACTTTATAAATAAAAATATTTCACGTTTTACATTTTTGATCAAATAAATGCAGCCTTGGTGAGCAGAAGAGACTTTCAAAAACACTAAATATCGAACTAACACAGAATTTTCGAACGGTAAATTTGCTACTGTACCTTTAAAATACCATGAACTCTTCTGTTAGAAAACATCTATTAAATAGATTTCTCATTATATGAACCTTTGTCTTCTTAAATCAAGATATATTTACTGGAGAAGCAAAATGACACAAGATATTGAGCCTGGGTTTCTGAAAAATGTATCAAAGTTAAATGAGTTTAGGCTTAAAACAAGAAAAAATTTCTGCCAATGGGGTCAGAAAATTAAATGCATTTATACACCCTTTTTATTTATACAAAATGGTCCATAGTAACCGTCATTTTAAAGGAATGACTTCTTCAGCAAGGATGCATTTAATAGATCAAAGAATTCTGAAAAATAAAATGTATCAGATGTATCAAATGTATCAAAATGTATCAAAAGCATTAGAATGATTTTTGAAGGATCATGTGACACTGAAGACTGTTATAATTCAACTTTGATCACAGGAATAAATTACAGTTTACTATATATTTACATAGAAAACAGCTGTTTTGAATTGTAAAAAATATTTCAAATTTTTACTTTATTTTTGATCAGATAAATGCAGCCTTGGTGAGCAGAAGAGACTTTCAAAAATACTAAAAATCGAACTAACACCAAACTTTTGAACAGTAAAAATAAACTTGCTACTAAAATACCATGAGAAAACATCTATTAAAACATCTACTTTTTTAGAGTTTACTTCTTTCATTTACACTGCAAAAAAATAAAAAAATAAAATTGTTTTCCAGTACAAATATCTAAACATTCTTAAATCAAGATACATTTACTGGAGAATCAAAATGACATAAGATATTGAATCTGGGTTTCTGAAAATGTACATTTTACAATATATTCACATAGAAAATTGTGATAATATTTCACATTCTTACTGTATTTTTGAGCCTTGGTGAGCAGAAAACATTAAAAAATCTTACCGACCCCAAACTCGTGTAGTTCTAAAAGTAATCTAAAGTTTGAAAGATACATTTATAATGTACGGAACAGGACAACATATTAGGCATCATTTATGAAACAGGAGCTGAATTTTTGTGTGCGCAAATCGTTCAATAGTACATTTACAGAAATTCCGTCAGCTCATATTCCATAAATGTTTGAGGCTCATGTTGTGTTTGATATTAAATGTCACTAGTGAGTTTTTTTGCGCCAACTAACCTTTCTCTTCTTTCTCAACAGACTTTTATAGTACTGAACAAAGGGAAGGCCATCTTCCGGTTTAGTGCCACATCTGCACTCTATATTTTTAGCCCTTTTCATCCCGTTAGAAGAGCATCAATAAAGATTTTAGTACACTCATATCCTTTCTGCTGCCAATGAAGGTGACATATGGTGAATTCTGGAAGTCTGCATTGATTGTGCATGAAAGCGCTGGTATCTGACAATACAGAATGAGGATTATAACAGGATTTCTAAAGCTATGTTTTGCATTTTCAAAGTCTAGAGCTTAAACTTTCACCAAGACAGAATAGTGCATGAAATAAATAGCTTGATATTATCACGTGTTTCTTGTAGATATAAAGGAGACGAAATGATGCAAGTGGAGGAGGTCTGCAATCAAAGCCAGAGATTTCAGTATAAACTCAAACATTTCTCCCAAAATACGATTTTTAAAGACGCTTTTCTTATGTTCAACCAATGAGATTTCACAGTGGGCGGAGCT
The DNA here is from genome assembly GCA_037101425.1 of Elopichthys bambusa. Classification (NCBI taxonomy): domain Eukaryota; kingdom Metazoa; phylum Chordata; class Actinopteri; order Cypriniformes; family Xenocyprididae; genus Elopichthys; species Elopichthys bambusa. The sequence goes on from CM074453.1 coordinate 25,735,157, forward strand.
ACTCAGTGCAACACTGCAGAAACGGAAAACAATCAATCAGTCGATGTCCCGTTGCTTGTTACATTATTACCCGGTTCGGACACAGTGTGATTGACTCGTGTCTATTTTTATCTCTCCTAAAGACTTTTAAGAGAAACATCTGGCACAAAGTTGAATGTTGACGACCATATACAGTACAATAGTTAAGAGCCACGTTAGGGAACGAGGGAACTTCTCGTCTCTCTGTATGACATTCAAAAGCTATGCCACGTATGAGGGTTGGTTGAACAAAGCCAAGTTCAGATGGTTGTGTTTTCCCAAAGCTCCGTCCTGCTAAAAATACCCAGCAGCCCGGCCCGAGGTGTTAAGAAATATTGGGCTCGTGGACACTTTGCTGTTGTGGAGTTGATAAGCAGGTGAAGAGGTTTGCGGTGAAGGTGTTGCGCTGGTCGACTGCACCTCCCCTTCACCTCACACCCCTTTTAGGGTTCGAAAGGCCGTCATACACCCAGCCGCCCGATATCGGGCTAAGTGGCGCCTCGTCTGATATTAAGCTGTACATACTTCACTGAAGTATTGCCTAAAGCAGGGGTTTTCAGTCTTTTAGTCCTCGTGTGAGGGAACCTCATCATAACATTTAAAAGGCATAAAGACTTAATTTATACTCTGACAAATTATAAATATGTGTCAAATATTATTTGGAAAATATTTAGTTTCTATTACACTGTAAGGAAAAAAATCAGTACATTTTAAATTTACGGACATTAATGCGGAAGATACAATCAATACTTTTTCTTTCTTTCTTTCTTTCTTTCTTTCTTTTGATTGTATTCAAATTGTTATTTGTTTATTTTATTTATTTTATCTATTCTTTATGATTTATGTTTTATTTTATTCTTAATTTTATTTATTTATTTTTTATTCTAGTCTTTATTAAGTATTTTATTCAATTTTTTGTTATTTATTCATTTTAATCTATTTATTTAGGTAGTTTAATATAATTTTTTTTATTATTTTAATCTATTTTTATTTTATTTATTGATTGATTTTAGTCTCAGGTTTATTATTTATTTATTTATCATATATATTAATTATTGTTATATATTATTTATTTTATTCTAATTTTTTTATTATTTATTCATTTATTTACCTCTATATTTTTAATATATTTATTATTTAATTAATTTTTTATTATTTATTTTAATATATTGTTTATTTTATTTGTTGATTGATTTTATTCTCATTTATATATATATAATATATTTAATATTTAATATTAATATTTAATATATTTATTATGTTTTTATTTTATTCATTTTTTTATTATTTTATATATTTATTTTTAATCTGTTCTTTATTTTTTAAGTATTTTATTTTATTCTAAATTTTATTATGTATTTTAATCTAGTTATTTAGGTAGTTTAATAAAATTGTTATTATTTATTTATTGATAAATTGATTTTATTTTCGTGTTTATTAGTATTAATTAATTATATATTATTTATTTATTTCATTCTAATTGTATTATTTATTCATTTTAAATTATTTATGTATTTTAAACTGTATTTTTATTATTTATGAATTATGTTAGTCGAATTTATTTATTTTAATCTATTTATTTAATTAGTTCAATTTGATTATTTTTTTATTTGATTTTTTTAACACTCTTTTTCTCTAAGCTTTTCCACTGACCCTGTATCACTCCGTTACGGCCCCCGGTTTGAAAACCCCTGGTCTAAAGTATGACACACAGACTCCAGTGGAAGTGTGTTGAAGGGCAGGCGGCCACCTGTGACGACTCATACGAGTCTGTGCGATGCATTGGAGCGGTTCAATGCGTTCACTTTCAGGCACCCACACAGACGGCACACATCCGTGCTAATAGCAGATTTCCCGGGAGGGCTGAAGCCAGGAAACATGTTTGATTAACCAGTGGCACAAGAGTGCATTCATGCGACGCAGACTCCGAGAGAGAGGGCCAAACGCAGCCGCCTCGAAACACTGAAGTGATTGGGCTCATTAGAAAAATCAGAAAATCAAAAGGGGGAAGACAAGTCCTTGGATGGCACGGAGGCTTTTCCCAGAGCTGACAAGCTGTTGTTGTGTATCACAGATCTTTGATTGTCACGTACAGTGTGTTCAGAAGACTCATAGTTCAGCACTCGAGCTCATTTAAGATAACTAACAGAAAGTTTCCAGTTTGTCTTTTCACACTGAAAGAGACAATCAGAATATGTTCGATGTTTAATATACAGGATTTTAAACCAGTGAGATTTTGTTGTGGGCGGAGCTACCCACAACAAAGACGTCCTTATGCTTGTCACTTGTCATTGTGGCTGGGAAGGAAAAATGAAAATAAAGATATCAGATTTTGGAAATGTCAGATTCAATGGGATATTTGCTATTCATAATATAATTCCCAATTGAATGCACAAGCCACAAGTTAAAAGAAATCAGCCATATTCACCTGGATGGGTTTTAACCGTTCCGGATGTCATTGTTCACAATCAAAACTCTCTCTGGAAAAGTCAAAAAGCAGCCGAGACTCAAGAGAATAATACATTTATAGTACTAAAGAATGAATCTTTAACCTTTTAACCATAATTACACTCATTACTGTCCATTTAAAAGCCATTGAGTGAAAATTGTCCACAAGACGAAACTGAGACGTGATGCCTATCAATCCGTCAGCATCAGAAGTAAAATTAGAAATGATTTGAAGGCCGTTCAGAGCGACACACAGGTAAAAGATCGAGGCGAGTTGATGTTAGGAAGTTGTAGACATAATTAGTGTGAATTACATGCATTCATGGATGTCTTAAAGCACTTCTGGAAGTGTAAGAAAGACCAAAATAAAACATTGTAGGTGTTCTTCATTAAAAGACTGTATTTCCAGTCTGTACGTAAAACTGTAATTTTCAGGAAAAGTAGCGCTCACACCCCTGTATTAAAAACCTGTAATGAAACCCTGTCATGCAAATGTCCATCATTGTGATATATAGGAGGTTTTAATTCTCACTTCATATGTAATGCTCAACTGTTAATTAAATAGTCACTTATGGACTTCAGTGGTCGTCATATCTTATTATATTCTCATACTCTTAAGGCCCGTTCACACCAAGAATGAGGATGATAACTATATTAGCGTCCATACCAGCGGACGATAATTTTCTGTTTATTATAAGCGCTGCAGTTTATGTCGTCTGTCGCTTTAAATGCTTAAGCTCTATAAAGCAGGATGGATTCTGATTGGCTGTCAATGTATCAGCTGGATAATATCATTCTGAAAGTGATTC